>WOVY01006469.1:0-93403 GCA_013436015.1 Rhipicephalus annulatus
TGTACACGATGAGTACACTAAGGAACTTTACAAGAATACGGGAAGGTTGGAAGCCTGAACTTTAATGATGGCATGTTTTGTACCAGATACAACACTATTCGCTGTACAAGAGGCACACTTTTGAGCAGTTTGCATAGATAAATATAAAAAAGACACAGAGAAGATAATGTCAAGCCATGCCCATTGTGTCAAGTGAACGAAGGGTAAATACCGTACTCCCACTTTGATAGCCACACTCATGCTTTATTTCATCTTCTTCCTTATAATTCATGCGCCACCCTATAAGTGTTTCTCATGCAATACACTAATTATCAATAAGGAAAACCAATAGAATGTATGCGACCAAAGTCCTTATAGCTTTTCTGAATGAATATTTCTACCGGTTTCACCCCCGCAGGCATTGCAGAACCAATTTAGTACCGAAAAGTTTGGAAGGAGTCGGGGTAGTTTCATATATAATAACTGAAACACTAGATGGCTTTTGCTTTTTGTAGAATGATACACAAGCATAAGAGGCGACGTGAGGTGTTTCCTCATATATGCTTTGTTCCTCAGAGAGATCACTAAATGCTAAAAGCATCTTTTTTACCGTATTGCTAGTTGAGAATCGAATGCATTTGCTAACATTTATAAGTGGTGAAGACTTCATTACTGCGTAACTTTGTCTCTTTTCTTTGCCAACTAATGTAAGAATAGTATGGGGTTTCATATTGCAAATCGATGTTGTCATTATGAACCACGCAGTAGTGGAAAGTTCAGAAGTCATGACGAGCCGTCATTGTTTAACATGAACCTAAACATAACACACGGGTCCAGAGCATTGCGAATCCATCTGAGTACGACCACCACTGCCGATATCTGCTTTAAGTTTTTCGGGCAAGCCACCGGAGCGTCACGACCAGAAGACGACCAAAGTGTGGATCCTAAATGCTGAATACATAGGGCCAGTCACAGGCTCCGATTTTTTTGTCGCACCCCCTAAACACGCTCGGAACCTTTCCTACACGTTACCAACCTCCTTCCACGCACAGTGACGTCGACTCGGCAATTGGTGAGGTGACGCAGCACGCAGCTTCGTCGATTGGTCTAAACCAGGTCTCCACAATTAGTAATGAACTCGACGTCGCAACTCGCCGAGTTCAGGTCACTTCGCGTGGTATAGGAGGTTGGTCAGGTGAAGCAAAAACGTGCGAGCTTGTTGAGGGGTTTTAAAAAAGTCGGAGCCTCTTGCTGGCGTTTTAAATGAGACACGAAACCGAGAAACTATGCACACTGATTCTCTGAAATAAATTTGTGATGAATCGAAATGGCTTACGGTTGTCGTCAGACGTGACCCATTCAGCTCTCTTTACTCGTTTGTAGTCCACGTTTTTCCACGTCCTGTGTGCGCAAAATATTAAACAAAAGCCATTTCGCAATCAGCTTATATGCTTATTCCACTGTTTTTTTTTCTTCAAAAAGTTATCAGTACAACATAGCACTTGGAAATAGTGCGCCTCTTCTTCAGGCACAAGTTATATACTTATAGAAATATTAAACCATATAAAATTTCTAGACGCGCCTCCTGATTATCAAATAACCTTGCCTGTGTTTTCTTTCACAACCACAGTGCTTTTAGCAAACACTACACCGCAGACAACTGAGAGGACGTTGACGGGGCGAAACAAGAGGACGTAGACAAGCGCTACGTCAACGCCCTCTCGTTTGTCTCGAGTCACGTGTTGCGCGTTACACCATAATGACTGACTTGTTCAACTAACAAAAAAGCAAGGTTGTTTTTGTGCAAACATAGAAAATCCCACGCTACTGTGTGTCCACGCCCCAAAACCAGCAGAAACTGCGGAAACATATATTACCGATGCAGCTACGTTTGTGTATGGCATATGTTCCTCCTTTTCTCAAGTCCGACACTTTCAGTTTAATATTGCTTGAAGCCTCATTTATTATATTTGGGTCTCCGTTAGGTTTCACATTCTGAACCTAAAAATTTACAAATTGTAAAATGCATGTCCATCTGTTCAGATAAGTGCGCCAATCTTGCGATCAGTTTGCATTTGAATAGCAGGCGCTGCTCTGTTGCAAGTGCTTAAAGTTACGTAAGCCCATAGCAGCCTTCCAGAAATTGTTTGAAGGTATGACGATATAACCGGTATTTGAAAACTAAGCTAGCCAGAAAACATAAATATTCACTCTCTAAGCCGAGCGAAAAGCGCCTTGCCATCAAATTTTTCACAATGACAGAGGCTATAAGAGTTTGCGCTAAGGCACTCACAAATACACAGGAAAGAGTAAAAAAATATTCACTGAGGTGTATTCTGAAGTTTAGCACTTCTTTAAACACTTGATCCGAGGAAAAAATCCGCCATTGTCTTTACTGGGAATAGCAAATTCGTAGCCTAAACTAAATGAGTTGTGACGTCATAACTATAAAAATAATGTACGTTAAATAAAAAACTCTCTGTAGCTCACGTTACCACACAGATGCTATATTTGATTGTGTTTCTGTGATAAATTGTTATGGGTTTGGTTACTGTGAGGTAGCATACACTATTATCTCATATGTAGAGCGATGCGTTTTGCTTGCAATAGTATGACATCGATCTTGGTCTGAAGACATGAGCTAGATCGACCGGAGCACCCTAATTTACAAGCGAGGTGTGTAGCAGTAAATGGACTCATAGGCTGCCATGCTCGGTTTCATTTTGAACAACTTTATTAGTCAAGTTTTGGCGATTTATCCGTTAGTAACTACAACTACTACAATGAAGGGCACGGGTGTTTGTAGTGAGTTCTTTCATGGGATGCCATTAGTAGTGAAGTTTCGAAGTACTGAAGATGTCTAGTTCTGGTAATTTATTTGTTAAAAATTGATTATGAAGTGTTTGGCGCGGATAGTTCTCTGAACGTCGCTTTCCGCAAGTGCCATTTTGCGGTGCATATTTGGCAACGCTATGTATGTTTTTCACATGTTGCACTAGTGTTCCGTGTTTGATTGCCTGGTTACTGACCTTTGCTAGGGAGCGCATGGGCCCAGCGAAGTCACTGTATCTGTATCACACATACTGCTTGCAACAGAGTGTGAGATAGTCGAACAACAACTGCCAATAGTTGCGTTTATTTTTGCAGTACAATGTGGTGACAGTAAAAAAAAACAGTTTAGTGTAGACGCCACTAGCCCTGTTTGGTGTTTCTGTTATTTTATTGTATATGTACCAACAAGCTCAAGCTCACAAGCTTCTGAACGTTAGTAATTAAAACAACGCATGGCTGGCTCATACATATTTTCCCTAAATCATGGAAAGCACCTCCATGTGTATCGGTATGAATATTTCCCTTTATTTCCTATTTCATTCGACAGTAGAGAAATATATCCTTGATACATCTCCCTATGAAATCAGTATACGTAAGACTCACCAAGTTATTAGACCGTAACTTCACCTCCACCTTAGGCAACGTTTTAGCAACAGACTTCTCCATTCTGGTTTTCATTTAATGCATGTTACACCAGGATATGCATGTTACACACAGCAGGCTCGACGGGACGAGCCGCATGATGCTAATCTGGCTGAAATATTTACCACTGCAAGTATATGACAATAACAATGTGCCTGAACCATTTTCTTTGTGCGCGTGTCACCGAATAGGGGAAAGTTGGAAACCTCGAGGCTCGAAATAGAAGTGCGTGTCATAAGAAAGTACATACTCAGAACGCGGAAACGGTAAATTTTTCGAAGTGCTGGTTTCTATGTCATACAACGAATAAAGCCAACATCAAATCAAGGCAAGGTTTATAGGGAGAAAACTATAGCATTCTCCAATAATTTGCATACGATCGCCCTAAATGACGACGAGGTGCATATCGGCCTGTAGGAATGATGTTTAAATGATCGCCTAAAACAGCAAGTACTGTCACTGAGAAATTGCCTAGGTTTGCATCTGGGACATCACTACAAGGACTGTTCGTGTGAACGTCTGCTGAACAGTACGATCATTTTGAGTAGACGCAATGACAAAGTACACATGAACTCGCGGAGGTACTCCATATTTACAGCAATGCATCAGCGTTCTGTCTTTGACTCTCTTTCAAAATGAGGTTGTCTTTAGCTGATAAGTTGTAAGGATAAGTCTATTGCAGTTTTTGTTGCTGTTCGGTTCTTTGCAAGTGCATACGCTTGGGTGACGGTGTCGGAAGCTAAGCATTCGTTTAATAAACAACCAGTTGCGAGGGTATATTTCTGTATGTCCTTTATCCTTCTTTCATTTCATTCTACGTCTGCGATTTTCTTCCCGGCTCCGCACAAGCAATCTTGTGGGCCAGCGTGGTTGGTCGAAAAGCACCCGTTTAGTAAGTGGAATTCCCAGCCACAAACTTTGCTTTACATGTCTGGTGCTCTACGTTATAGATAATTCGATTGTTATTGGTTCGGATGCCACTTACTGAAATGCTGCTTTTTCTCGAATTTCACTTCTTTTCAATTAGGGCTGCAGTCATTATGAGCTCTCCTTGGTTTGATTGCCTCGTCTTTGGGTGGTTCTAAGCACAAATCACAAGCATTTGTAGTGGCTTCTTGAAAGAATATTCGTCAGGTTGTATGTTACAGCTGGTAACTTGATTTCTGTTAATTTTTCTTATTTTCAATACTTGGGGCCTTAAGCGGGTAAAAAGTGTGAGCATGCACAAGCCGGGCGTTTAATTATTTACTAGTTTATTTCGTTTTGTACGTATGCACAATGACTTCTCAAGTTGTAACAATAAACTTGTTATGAAAAACCCCACAAATGCTTCAGTTTACTACAATAGCAAATTTTGTATAATTAGAAAACAGCATAACATTGTCTGTTTTCAACAATACCTGTTATTTTCTTGGTGAGTGCGTGGACCAGAGACTTCTTTGAATGAATGCGATTGCAAAAACAACTATTCTCGGCATCCCGCCACTACGCTAGAAACACAAGTGTGGCGCAAGACCCCCTTATTACGTAGCGACACCGCCAACGTCAACGCACACGCCTGCGATAGATATTTACAGGTGAAATCTTCGGCATCATATCGCACGTTCATCGCGATGAAGGAAGCGAGTGTTGCGCTACTGAAGCGCTGTTCACCTCAGCTGCATCCACTATATTTGTATTCTACCTAGTCAAAATGCAGCTACAGTGTGCAGCATCTGCCGAAAACAAAAACGTAAAAACAAAAGCGAGCGCACTGGCTATGCTAGCCAGTGCGCTCTACAAGCCAGTGGCCACAATTGTGGATGCTCGCTCACGACTAAATGTCGCAGAGCTTGAACCAAACTCCTAAGCTCAATAAACTTACTGTGTTTTATTATACACAAACTTTGGTAAAGTATTGTTAGACAGAGTGATTTAGTTACGTTAAGGCAGTGGAAATGATGGATACACAAGACAAAGATATAAGGACCAGGTACTGAAGAAACATGATTATCAGTTGTTTTTTTTCGCAGTCGCAAGCAATATCTATTCAACAGTTCGCTCAGTTGCGCTGAAAGATAGTTGCAGTGAGTTAAGGGCAATCATTGCCTGGCCTTTCAGTGATGGTAACGTAGACGGGAAGCGCGCGTTATGCTCGGCATGTATTGGGGGGAAAGAAAATTTCAGTACTGATATACTCCAGACCTCTTCACTCTGTCTATTTTGCTCCTCTAGCACTATTTCGCTTTTCTGAAGCTTAGCTACACTTCGATATACGGGAAGCGGTGCTCAACCAAATTTTCCTCATTTACTTACAACCACAGTGTGTATGTTCCTTCCTCCTGAGCGTGACTTTCCTTACAAAATTTTTCCACACTGTATAACGCAATCCTGTACTTTGTATACATGGTATAGTATGTTTTAGCTTCTGCCTTACATCTTTATTTTTTGTCCTTGCCTCAATTCTAGCAGGCTTGATTTAGTTTACGGTCATTGTTACGTTGTACATTGATTGGCCTGCATGACCCCCTTTAGGTCTATGCTAAGTCATATACTTTTATTCAAATCCTGGCTAGACTACACGCCCGCAGGTAGGAAATCAAGTCAAATTATCACCGCTTCTACGCGGCTCTGTGGCCGTGTCCCAGAGAAACCGGCCCGATTGGAAGTGGCCTTCAGAGTAGCTGGGATTTTGGGTCAAGTTTTTGCCCGCAAGATACGGCCTGCGGTTAGGCGTGACATTTACGTAGGCGGTCCGGCCATGATGCGGTGGTGGAAAAAAAAGCAGTAATTTACGCTTTTGATGCGGTGGATATTACGACAACACATAAATAAAAAATTATTAGTATCACAACCTCACTTATTGGCGACATTAACATGCAGAGCACAGCCCTGGAATCGAACTCGAGACCGCATGCACATGAAGCAGTTTTCTCCCTCATTGCTCTACCGCACCCCCGCATGAAGCACAGTTTTTTGCGGAGGTATATATCTACCAAGTGGATTTTTGCAAACCGTCTTCGGAACCTTGAACTGTTTTTGTGCCATAAGCATGCATTTGATCAGCAAATAGGTTTCATAAACCCTAGACAACCACTGTGAGTGCTTTAAGCTCCGACTTCCGTTCATGATGCGCCGGTCCACAAGAACAATTAACGTGTGTTAGAGCGTCGTTTTCGTGCTTCCCCATGAACTGCGGGTGTTACGCTCACCAAAATTCGCAGACGAGGCTGTGTTGGGCGGTCGAAACCTGCGTATGTTTCTCGCAAGTACGTGTGCTGTGAGAAATTTTGCTGATTTGAGTCGGGAAGTACACGCGTTTCAATGGCAGCAGCCTATTCTCAGCTGTTTGAAGACAATGCGATTTTGTACGTAAACGTTGCATGGGTATTTTAGCGTGCCTTCTCTAACGATTGCAATTCGTCCGCGGGAACTGCCACGAGCTGCACGCTGGGGCAGCACCTTTTTAGGATTTCAACGATTACTTATTTCTGTGATTAGCATGTACGGGCATTATTTCGCTATATAGAGTGCTTTTTACTCAATTCCAGTCTTTAACTGATCTTATTCACGGGGAGTGGCTACTCTGACCTTTTTTCAGCATCACACCGCAGTTCAAGTGAATGCCGAAACGCGCGCCAAGGTCAAGTACGACGTACACAAATTAGCGACGGACAGGTCAGTTTCCCTCCAACTAAGTAATGCCTCTGCACATGTCTTCGGCGAACGTCGGCGTGCAGTTGGGGTCAAGAAATGGTGCAGAATGAACCTCAAAATATTTATTGTTACTGCTAGCATTTGCTGTTTAGAAAATGGGGATTTTTATAGTTGGTACATTATCTTCACTGCAGTACACTGGTGGTCTTGGTCGTGGTTCACTGTTACAAATCCATGCTGGAATATGAGAACTCTATTTAATATTCAAAAAAGTGCGCAAATGTCGGTGACATACGCTCTCCTGCTGACTTTAATTGATTGATTGATATGTGGGGTTGAACGTCCCGAAACCGCCACGTGTTTTTCAGAGACGGCGTAGTGAAGGGCTCCGGAAATTTCCACCACCTGGGGTTCTTTAACATGCACCCATGTCTGAGCACCCAGGCGTACAACACTTCCGCCTTCATCGGGAATGCAGCCACCGCAGCCGGGATTTGAACCCGCGACCTGCGGGTCAGCAGCTGAGTACCTTAGCCACTAGACCACCGTGCCGGGGTTCTCCTGTTGACTTCTGCACCTGACTTCTGACTTCTGTACTTGATGTTCATCATCAATTTACGCAAACACTAATCAAAGATTGACCAACAGATTTTTAATTTTGATCTTTTTCTGTCTCGCTGCCTTCCGATTGTTTCTTTTTTGCCAAGCTTTCCTAAAATCATCAGTTGAAATTGTTTCGTAAAATAAGAGCATTAACATACATAGGCCATGTTTCATTAAGCTGTCACGCATGCACTAGTACTCATTTAGTTAGTGCATGACACAGTGTCACACCTGGGACATGATGAACGGAAAGTTGTTCGTACTCATATATTGAAGTCCAAAGAGTAGCAATGGGACTGCACATCCCAGTGTATGCGCAAATGCAGAGAGATGTATGATATCTTAAATAAGGTGTGCCATATAGCACTGGAAAATGTTTCCGTCCTAGACCATCTTGTAGTAAAACGACCATCACAAGACAGCGGGACAAAATGGTGATGCACAAATGTTACGGCATGCAGGCGACGGTGAACGTGACGCCGGCGCCGGGCACGCAGCTGACGTGGCGGTGTCAGAGGCGGGGCGTTTCTTTCTTTTTTAAAGACGATAGTCTTTCTTGGAAAACTTCAACGCAAAAAATTTTGGTCTGTCTGTTTGTCTGTCTGTACATTTGTCTGTTTGTCCACTCTTACCGGCAGCAGGTACTTGAAACGGCCGACCACATCTGAAGCGACCACCAATGTTGCTCAAGGTTGAGCATTCTTGCTTGTGCAATTGTCAATTAAAAAGCAAATATTGCTCATGTATGGGGCACCATACCAACACGTATATATTCTGCATATGCGTCTCTTACTAAAAAACGCACACATAAGCAATTTTAAGTACCGTAGCGCTTATCACGCTGCACTTACCATGCAACGCATGCACGGAACGGGGAGTGTTTCCAACGCTTTGATAAGGCGAGATGGTGGTGGCACCTACCCGTCGCTTCGCGTTCTACACCTTATCAGCTCTGAGAGGGGCGCGCTCGGCCACGCGCTTTGTTTTTTTTAAAGAAACTGCTAGATGGCGCTCATGTCTCACGTGTGACGTGACTTGATGGTTTCATTGTGTATGTATCCCAGAACTACCTTGATGTTTGTGTAAAATGTGTCTGAATTCAGCTAGAAGTCCAACTCCTGTATAATACCATCGGCCATTTCTACAGCAAGGACCACTGCACGCAACTCCAGCCTTGAGATTGTGGGGCCTGGTTTCGGCGCAAACTTCGCTTTTCCAATCCCCAGGTAGTCGAAATTTCCAAACCGCTCCACTATGGCGTCTTTCATAATCATATGATGATTTTGGGACGTTAAACCCCACGTATCAATGAAATCGCTTTTCCGATGACAAATCCGACATGTTTGTTTCCTTGCTTGTTGATTACGCGTAGGTATGCTACCGCGGCAATTGCACTCGTGAAGCCATGTGAGAACACGTGAATTTTTCCAGCTGCGGCTTCAGAAGTTGAGTGTGGTACATAGGTTCTCCGCACACGTAGGCAATGAAGTGCTTCTTGAGAATTCACTCATTCATCCCAACTTTGTTTTTTTGCTTCCGAAAACGGCGTGCCCCAGTCATAACCTTCCGTCGCGAGGTCGTGGAGGAGATGTTTTCCCTGAATCGTTACGGGTGTTACGAAGCCCAGCGGGTCAGACAGTTGGCAGTCGACAGCACCTCTTATCTTGTATAGGGCTGGTTTTTAATAGGAACTGTGATGACGAAGTTGTCATTGCCTACATCGCAAAGTAGACCGAGACTTCTCTGCCTATTTGATGCGTCTTTGTTCAAGTAGAGAATCTGCAGTCCCTGCACAAGGTCTTGTGAAAAAAATGCATTCAGCCCATTCTGCATATTTGAGACAATCTTTTGCAGCCTTATGTTAGCTGTAGAAAGCATTTTTTTCCTTCTCTGCTATATTGATGGCGTATTCCTCACACGAAAGGGACTTGAGTGCCTAATCGACGTAGAAGTCTCGCTCAACAAACCTCCTGGAATCTTCACCGCATTGTTGAGCAGCCTCTTGAGCAACTCGCCGAAGCCCATATGTTGGCACCGCAGGGGAATAAACTGTTGCTGAAAACGTGCACCTTCATTCGGCACTCTGGAGATGTCAATGATTTTTCAGGAGATGTCATTGTCCTTAGGAGCCTTAGGTAGTTGAAATCTTCACAAACGACGAAATTGTAGAACATCTGCTCAATGTCAGCAGTTATCCGCACTGATTCCTGCCGGAAGCGAATCAGTGTTCCCACAAGATTGTTTGTAAGGTCGGGTCCAGTGAGAACACGGTTAAGTGACATTCCGTTTGGGCTGAGCGCTGGAGTCGAACAGCAAACGGATTCGATCGGGTTTTAAGGATCGTGAACGCCGAATATGGCTATGTACCAGCACTCTTCTTGCGTGTTAAGCGGTGGAGCTTTTTCCACATGACCCCTGAGAAACAGGTGTTTCATGAAGTGCACAAATCGCTCTCTTGTCTCGGGTTTTATCGCAACGGGTGTCGCAGCGAGTACAGGCGAGGGAGAGCCTAATCTCTGTTGTTCGGGAGCCACCTTCTTGGTGAGCGGAAAGGTAGAGGGGCAAACCAGTAGTTTGACTTGTCTTTGTATGATATCCTCTCCATAATCTTGAAGGTTCTGTCTCATATGAACAGAGAACGCTCGATGTCTTCTCGCGTTGTCTCGAACAGGTTAGGTGCCAAAGTGTCATCCGCTGCTGTTATTGATGAGAAATCATTCTTGACCTGATGCCTATCTACGATGTAAAGAACCGGCGCTTCCTTCACTATGAAATGTTTTGTACATGAGGTGAAGAGGGATGGTATTGCGTTGCACATATTGTGTGTTTTTAACACATTTATGGTGCCTGTATAACACCTACGAACCAGGCAGTCGTTTCAGACGATGACCCATCCGAGATCAAGCCTCTGTTCATAAGGAGCGTCAAGCGGCTCATTTAAGATGTGGTGAATTTTGTGGACTCTGAGAACGTCTCGACCGAGGAGAAGCAGCATTGTTGCACCTTCGAGAGGTGGAATGTCATTAGCAACGGCTTTCAAGAGCGGATAGTTCCGTGCCGCTTCTGGTGTTGAAATTTCTTCCCTGTTGTCTGGAATGACTCAAGAAGAGGCGGAAGAAAAAGCTGGAGTATACGATCCGCACAAAGAAACGGAGAGTGATCCTACGAACAAGTTCAGTACTGCAGGGACAAGTGCGTAATGCGTACTTGGTAGGTGTGCCCTCCACACTGAACTCCTCTAGAAGTTCTGACCAAACCAACAAATGATTACTCTGTCACCGAGTATCGCAAATGCTCTGAATGTCTTTTTAGGATGAGATTCATGAATCACATCCACGAGGCAGATTTTAGCGCACGATGTGTAGGTGTCGTTCACGTTTGCCACATCGTTAAGCCTATATGTGACTCTTTCATTCGAATTCAGTGCAGAGCTGCTATCGCGTTCAATAGGCTTCGGCGATTCTGAACACGTAGCTGATTGGTGAAGCGCGGTCGCATGAGCATCGCTGTTGCTTGTGACACTTTATGACCAGTCTTGCATTGCCACTGCGTGCGGTTTGAGAATAAACAACATTGTAGTCATATTCCATGTGCTATGAGGAAGGTTATCTGCTCTTTCACGTCATCATCATCATCATCAGCCTGACTACGTCCACTGCAGGACAAAGGCCTCTCTCATGTTCCGCCAGTTAACCCGGTCCTGTGCTTGCTGCTGCCAATTTTATACACGCAAATTTCTTAATCTCATCTGCCCACCTAACCTTCTGTCTCCCCCTACCCCGCTTTCCTTCTCTTGGAATCTAGTTGGTGACCCTTAATGACCAGCGGTTATCCTGTCTACGTGCTACATGCCCGGCCCATGTCCAGTTCCTCTTCTTTATTGCAGCTATGATATCCTTAACTCCCGTTTGTCCCCTAGTCCACTCTGCTCTCTTCTTGTCTCTTAAGGTTACACCTACCATTTTTCTTTCCATTGCTCGCTGCGTCGTCCTTAATTTAAGTTGAACCCTCTTTGTGAGTCTCCAGGTTTCTGCTCCGTAGCTAAGTACCGGCAAGATACAGCTGTTATATACCTTCCTCTTGAGGGTGAGTGGCAATCTACTTGTCATAATTTGAGAGTGCCTGCCGATTGAGCTCCACCCCAATCTTATTCTTCTAGTTACTTCAAACTCGTGGTTAGGCTCTGCGGTTATTACCTGCCCTAAGTAGACATAGTCTTTTACAACTTCAAGTGCACTATTACCTATCGCAAAGCGCTACTCCTTTCCGAGGTTGTTGTACATTACTTTCGTTTTATGCAGATTAATTTTAAGACCCACCTTTCTGCTCTCCTTGTCTAACTCCGTAATCATGAGTTGCAATTCGTCCCCTGAGTTACTCAGCAATGCAATGTCATCGGCGAAGCGCAGGTTACTGAGGTAGTCTTCATTAACTCTTATCCCTAACTGTTCCGATTCTAGGCTTCTGAAAACGTCCTGTAAGCACGCAGTGAATAGCATTGGGGAGATTGTGTCCCCCTACTTTACACCCTTCTTTATTGGTATTCTGTTGCTTTCTTTATAAAGCACTAAGGTAGCAGTTGATCCCCTGTAGATTTCTTCCAGAATGTATATATATATTTCATCTACGCCCTGATTCCGCAGTGTCTGCATGATTGCTGATATTTCTACTGAATCGAACGCCTTCTCGTAATCTATGAAGGCTATGTATAGCGGTTTGGTTATACTCTGAGCATTTCTCTATTACCTGATTGATAGTATGAATGTGGTCGATTGTTGAGTAGCCTGTTCTAAATCCTGCTTGTTCCTTTGGTTGATTGAATTCTAATGTTTTCTTTGCTCTGCTAGCAATTACCTTTGTAAATAGCTTTTATACTACAGAGAGCAAGCTGATCGGCCTGTAATTCTTCAAGTCTTTGTCATCTCTTTTCTTATGTATTAAGATGACGTTAGCGTTCTTCCAAGACTCTGGTACTTTTCCCGTCAGGAGACACCTCGTAAATAGAGTGGCTAGTTTTTCTAACACAATCTGTCCTCCATCTTTCAGCAGATCTGATGTTACCCGATCCTCACCAGCAGCTTTGCCTCTGTGCATGCTCTCCAAAGCTTTTCTGACTTCTTCTATCATTACCGGTGGGGTGTCGTCTGGGTTACTGCTAGTTCTTATAGCATTAAGGTCGTGGTGTCTCGGTACTGTACAGATCTCTGTAAAACTCCTCCGCTATTTTAACTATCCTATCCATATTGGTAGTTATTTTGCCTTCTTTGTCCCTTAGCGCATACATCCGCCTTTTGCCTATCCCAAGTTTCCTCTTCACTGCTTTGACGCTTCCTCCGTTTTTCAGAGCGTGCTCAATTCTCTCCATGTTATACCTTCTTACATCGCATACTTTACGTCTAATAATCAACTTCGAAAGCTCTGCCAGTTCTATTTTTTCTGTTGTACTTGACACTTTCATGATTTGACGCTTCTTAATTAGGTTCTTCGTTTCCAGGGAAAGCTTGCCGGTGTCCTGTCTAGCTACCCTGCCTCCAACTTCCACTGCACACTCCGTGATGATACTCGTCAGATTATCATTCATTGTATCTACGCTAAGGTTGGTTTCCTCGCTAAGAGCAGAGTACCTGTTCTGCAGTGACACTCTGAATTCCTGTACTTTCTCTCTCAGTGCTAGCTCATTGATTGGCTTCTTGCGTATCAGTTTCTGTCGTTCCTTCTTCAAGTCTAGGCGGATTCGAGCCCGTACCATTCTATGGTCACTGCAACTTACCTTGCCAACCACTTCCACATCCTGCACGACTCCTGGGTGTGCAGTCATTATAAAGTCTATTTCGTTTTTATTTACGCCATTAGGGCTCCTCCTTGTCCACTTGCGGTTTTCTAGTTTTCGGTAGAAGGTATTCAAAATACGCAGATTATTGCGTTCTGCGAATTCTACTAGTAGCTCTCCTCTGGCGTTTCTAGTGCCGATGCCATAATCTCCTACTGCCTGGTCTCCAGCCTGCTTCTTCCCTACCTTGGCATTAAAGTCGCCCATTACTATAATATACTGTGTTTTCACCTTACTCATTGCCGATTCCACGTCTTCATAGAAGCTTTCAACTGAAGCGTCATCATGGCTGGATGTAGGCGCGTAAGCCTGTACTACCTTCATTTTGTATCTTTTATTCAGTTTAATTACAATGCCTACCACCCTTTCATTAATGCTATAGTAATCTTCTATGTTGCCAGCTATGTTTCTGTGAATTAGGAACCCTACTCCCAGTTCTCTTCTGTCTGCCAAGCCCCGATAGCAAATGACGTGCCCATTCTGTAGCACAGTATAGGCCTCATCTGTCCTCCTAACCTCACTCAGCCCTATTATATCCCATTTAATGCCTTCTAGCTCCTCGAATAATACAGCTAGACTTCCCTCACTAGATAACGTTTCTAACGTTAAACGTTGCTAAGTTCAAGTTCCAATGGTGGCCTGTCCGTATCCAGAGATTCCTAGCACCCTCTGCTGCTTTGCAGATCTGACCGCCGCCGTGGTCAGTTGCTCCGCAGCTGGTGGGGACTGAGGGCCATGAGTTAATTGACGATTGCCTACGGGAGTGGGTGGCCAGATACTGCACCAGGGTGGCCAATCCTTCTCTGGTGAGATCATCGGTGCGTACCGGCTTTAAGCCGGTACGATCAGACAGTAGTCTGATCACCAGTCACTAACCACTAGTTCACCAGTCACTAACCTTCGCCATCGATGTACTTCCCGTAATACCAAGCTTGGTATATGTGAAGCTAGCAAAAAGGCCAGGACTGCATCATGAGCGTGGTATGTAGTCATGTAATCACATGACACGGATCTCAATATTGTCATGTATGCATAGTCACATGCCTTCATCATCCATTAAGGTCCCGTAATTTGATATATGTGAAGCTTGCCCAACGGCTGTGAGCGCATCGTGAGTGCGGCAAGTAGCCATGTTGTTTCAACACACGCATCTCATGATTATCATGTTTGCATCGGTCACATACCTTTGGCACCCAGTCATGTCCCGTAGTACCCACTTTGGTCTATGCGAAGCTTGCGAAACGGCCGTGAGCGTATCTTATGTGTGGCATGTAGTCATGTTTTAGATAGCATGAATATAATGATTATCATGTTGGGACGTCTCATTTACCTTCGTTATCTATTCAAGTCACGTGATACCAAATTTAGTATATGCGCAGCTAGCGAAACAGCCGCAAGCACGCTATGAGCGTAGTATATTGTCAAGTTCTTACATGACACGCATGTCAGGATTATCAAGTTTGCACCAGTCACATATTTCGTCATCCATTTACGTCACACAACACCAAATTTGGTATATGTCGAGCAAGCAAAATGGTTGCGAGGGCATTATGAAGGGACAAATATACTCCAATGTAGCGTTGACGCGCACGCACGCTGGGCACAGCGACGCTACGTGAGGCAACCGCAAGCAGTCTATACTCTGAATCCGGGCGCGACCAACGTCCGTCAGCGTGGCCCGATGGCAACTGGTGCGGAATGCGACATGCTGCATTTCGCGCCGATGCGTTACCCAGACAACAATGCGTCTCCCTCTTTTCGTGACGAAGGGACGCCGGACGCGGTCAAAGGCGCGTGCGTCAAAGCAACGCAGCATGGCGCGCGCCTGTGAGTCTATGGCAGGCAGATGGGCACCAGGCAAGCCTTCGCCGTCGTGACGCCAGGAAATGAATGCCAGCGCGCACGCGCGCTGGGTCACGTAGAAGTTTATTGGCGCCATGAGTGTGGCATATATTCATCTTTTTACATGACACGCATCTCATGATTATCATGTTTGCACCAGTCACATACCTTCGTCTTCTATACACGTGACGTAATCCCTAATTTTGCGTACGTTAAGCAAGCGAAACGGCCGCGAACAAATCATTAAAGTAGTCATGTCGCTACATAAAACACTTGTCATAATTATCTGGTTTAGACGTGTGTTATACCTATGCCGTCCGTTCGCATCACGTGATACCGAATTGGGTACATGTGAAGCTAGCGAAACGGCCACGAGCACATTGTGAACGTGGCATGTAGTAATGTTGTTACATGACAGGCATGTCATGATTATCATGTTTTAACCAGTCACATACTTTCGTAATCCATTCACTTACCGTAATAGCAAGCTTGGTATATGTAAAGGTAGCAAAACGGCGACAAGCGCTTCATGAGCGTGGTATGTTATAATGTAATTACATGACACGCTTCTCATGATTATCATGTTTGCAGTAGTCACATGCGTTCGTCATCTCATCAGGTTCCGTAATATCAAATTTTGTATATGCAAAACTAGCACAGAAGCCGAGAGCGCATCCTGAATGTGGCGTGCAAGTCATGTTCCAGTGACACGCATCTAATGATCTTGATGTTAGGGTCTGGCGCTTGTTTTTGCCATGCAATCATCTCATTCCATACCCGTTTTGCAACATGTCATGTGAACGAAGCAACTGCAAGAGCAGCAAGACCATGAAATGTAAATAATAACATTCATCACATACATGTTATAATCTTCATGTTCTGACTAGTCACAGATGTTCATCCTACAGTTACGTCACACTATCTTTGGTATGTATATCATTATCGAATAGGCCTGGAGAGCTAAACGTCGTAGGTGGCTAGATAGATAGATAGATAGATAGATAGATAGATAGATAGATAGATAGATAGATAGATAGATAGATAGATAGATACGCTCAATATCGCGAAAGTTTGCTAAGATATTCTTCGCATTTAATACAAAATTAGCTCTGCGAAACCCACCTTTCTTCCCAGACTAACACCGCGTTCACCAAATACGCTGGTGTCAAGAAAATTGGTAGATCCCACGTGCTTTGGTAATCGATGATATGCGAAGCTCGTATGAGGAAATCTGATATGTCACTTTAAAATCAGCACAACGTGGACCTAAATTAGGCTGCACATGACTTCCATGCCATGATTGTCAAATTTGTGTCTTTACATTCGTCGCCTATTCACGTCACGTGAAAGCGAATTTGGTATCACATGACGCAATATGTGGAGCTAGCGAAACGGCCACGAGCGCGTTATCAACGTTGCTTGTAGTCACGTTTTACATGACACACATAATAAAATTGTCATGTCTGGACGTGTCATTTACCTTCGTCGTTCATTCACGTCACGTAACACCGAATTTCGTATATGTGAAGCATGCTAATTGGCCACGAGCACGCTATGAGCGAAGCGTGTTGTCATGTTTTACATGACACGCATATCAGGATTATCATTACCTGATACCAATTTTGGTATATGTGAAGTTAGCGAATGGCCGCGAGTACGCTATGCGCGGAGTCAGTAATCATGTTTCGCTTGACACGCATATCATGATAAATGGTTACCATGTTTACACGTGTCATTAACCTTCGTCGTCTAATCCCGGCCCGTAATGCCAAATTTCGCGTAGGTGGAGCTAGATAAGTGGCTGCAGCACGCTACGTGTGCAGCATGTAGTCATGTTTTCTATTACACGCTAGTCATGGTTATCATGTTTCGACGTCCCATTTACCTTCGTCGTCCATTCACGTCACGTAATACCTAATTTGGTATATGTTAAGATATCGAAAGGCCGTGAGTGCATTATGAGCGTGTTATGTTGCAATGTTCTTACGTGACACTCATGCCATGATTATCATGTTTTCACCTGTCATGTACCTTCGGCATCTATTGACGTCGCATAACACCAAATGAGGTATATGTAAAGCTAGCGAAACAGCCGCGAGCGCATCATGAGCGTGCCGTGTAGTCATGTTCTTACATGATGTGATGAGTGAAGAAAACGACAACGACGGACGTGCGGGGAAAGGCGCGTGTAATGTGCGTGTGAGTGTCAGCGAATCAGCTGATGACCTGTGGTGGCCCATAGAGGTGGCGTGCCACGATTGGGCCACGGGCGACCATCACGTGGCAGTGGGCTTTGTGGCTGGGGACGAGCCCGAGCAGTGGCAGACGGGAGACAGCGGGCCGAAGCGTCGGACGCAGGCGAGCCAGGTTCCGGCCAGGGAACGCGGCCGTCCACGCTGCTGCCGTCCAACCACCAGCTGGGGCGGCATTGCCGGCGCGAGTACTGCATCTCGGGTCGTGGCCTGGCCTGCTGTTCTCTTCCTTGCCGAGGGCATCGCGGATCTCGGCGAGGCGTCTCCACGGTCAGCCGTTCGACACAGCGATGAACGTGGCCTGGCTAATGGTCACGGTTGCGTCGAGCATCGCGTCTCGGCGCACGCTCTTCGCTGAACGGGCTGGCCATGCCACGCATGGAGCATCGCGTCTCCGATGCGGGTTGACTGCTCCGTGGCTGCACCCTTGCCATCAAGCGCCGGTGCCACCAGAGCGTCGCACATCGGCAAGGGACGAGCGAGACGTTCTGCCGGGCGAGACGCGGGAGTGCGCACAGAGGAGCACGGAACCGGGCGAGGTCCAGGGTGGCCGAGGATCCAGGTGCCAGGGAAGTTGCTGGCTGAATCTAGGATCGCCGAGCGGTGCCGAGTGATGCGCCAGGCTCGGACGTGGGCCACGAGCTCATGAGCTGCAGGGTGCACTCGAGGGTACCTGGCGGTGCCCTGGCCAAGAAGAAGAAACGTGCGAAAAGGAGCTCGAGGGTTGAGACCATGAAGGCAGAGGAAGCGGTACGCCGCTCAAGAGGACGAGTTCCTGGCAGCGTTCCTGAGCCGGACTTGAGACCCGTACGTGTCGGCCAGGTCGAGCTCTGATGCGTCTGTTCAAGGTCCAAGGCCGAGACCTGCCGAGCGGCTCCTGCCTGGGTGCAGTGGCCGGGAGCAGGTTCATGGGCGAGGCCTACCAGGTGTGGTCCTCATGAGCCGTGGCCTGATCCTGGACCTCCGGAGTTGCGACCCTGACTGCTGGGTTGGCCGCGACGTCCGACTCAACGGCGCTGCACACGGTAGCGTATCCGTGCGCCGTCAGCCGTTCCACCCATGCCATGAAATAAAAAGTTCATGTTAATCCTTTCTCGTCCGCTATCAACAAACATAGTGACGAACGTTCCTTAACCATCACAATAAATGGCGAGCCTGCCAGGATTAAGCTCTCGCGTTACATCTGAGAGCCTCACGTTGTTTGTGTGTGGCCGACGAGAATGGACAACAAGAGAAAGCCAGTTGAGCTGGGGAAGGAGATGGGGCTGAGTGGAGAGGCTTTGCTGGCATGGGTGAGCGCTGAGTACAAAGAAATCAGGAACCAGAGAGCTCGGAAACGAGGCCCGAGGTCGCGCTGGTCCAGGCATCTTCGCCACCGCTGCTCGAGAGTCGTGGGTCCACGGGACTGTTCTTCCTCATCACAGTGTATTGTGAGAAAAGTTGTTTGACTGAAACAACTTTCTTGTGTGGGGGGTTATTGTGATGAGTGAAGAAAACGACAACGACGGACGTGCGGGGAAAGGCGCGTGTAATGTGCGCGTGAGTGTCAGCGAATCAGCTGATGACCTGTGGTGGCCCATAGAGGTGGCGTGCCACGATTGGGCCACGGGCGACCATCACGTGGCAGTGGGCTTTGTGGCTGGGGACGAGCCGGAGCAGTGGCAGACGGGAGACAGCGGGCCGAAGCGTCGGACGCAGGCGAGCCAGGTTCCGGCCAGGGAACGCGGCCGTCCACGCTGCTGCCGTCCAACCACCAGCTGGGGCGGCATTGCCGGCGCGAGTACTGCATCTCGGGGCGCGGCCTGGCCTGCTGTTCTCTTCCTTGCCGAGGGCATCGCGGATCTCGGCGAGGCGTCTCCACGGTCAGCCGTTCGACACAGCGATGAACGTGGCCTGGCTAATGGTCACGGTTGCGTCGAGCATCGCGTCTCGGCGCACGCTCTTCGCTGAACGGGCTGGCCATGCCCCGCATGGAGCATCGCGTCTCCGATGCGGGTTGACTGCTCCGTGGCTGCACCCATGCCATCAAGCGCCGGTGTCACCAGAGCGTCGCACATCGGCAAGGGACGAGCGAGACGTTCTGCCGGGCGAGACGCGGGAGTGCGCACAGAGGAGCACGGAACCGGGCGAGGTCAAGGGTGGCCGAGGATCCAGGTGCCAGGGAAGTTGCTGGCTGAATCTAGGATCGCCGAGCGGTGCCGAGTGATGCGCCAGGCTCGGACGTGGGCCACGAGCTCATGAGCTGCAGGGTGCACTCGAGGGTACCTGGCGGTGCCCTGGCCAAGAAGAAGAAACGTGCGAAAAGGAGCTCGAGGGTTGAGACCATGAAGGCAGAAAAAGCGGTACGCCGCTCGAGAGGACGAGTTCCTGGCAACGTTCCTGAGCCGGACTTGAGACCCGTACGTGTCGGCCAGGTCGAGCTCTGGTGCGTCTGTTCAAGGTCCAAGGCCGAGACCTGCCGAGCGGCTCCTGCCTGGGTGCAGTGGCCGGGAGCAGGTTCGTGGGCGAGGCCTACCAGGTGTGGTCCTCGTGAGCCGTGGCCTGATCCTGGACCTCCGGAGTTGCGACCCTGACTGCTGGGTTGGCCGCGACGTCCGACTCAACGGCGCTACACACGGTAGCGTATCCGTGCGCCGTCAGCCGTACCACCCATGCCATGAAATAAAAAGTTCATGTTAATCCTTTCTCGTCCGCTATCAACAAACATAGTGACGAACGTTCCTTAACCATCACACATGACATGCATCTCATGATTATCATGTTCGCACCAGTCATGTTCCTCCATCATTCATTCACGTCCCGTTATACCAAATTTGGTACAAAAGATATTTCAGGCAAAAAGCAGCAAGCATTAAGAAATTAAAAATGAGTGCTTGTTTGATTTGTCGGATTTAACGTCCCATACCCACCATATGATTATGAGAGACGCCGTAGTGGAGGGCTCTGGAAATTTCGACCACCTAGGGTTCTCTAACGTGTTCCAATAAGTACTACTTGTCTCCAGCTAGCGCAGTATTGTTCTTAGCTGTATGTAGCACGTCAGAATATTTTTTTATCCGCCAAGCACGGTAAGTAACAAATATTGCCTACTGAAGTTTTTAAAGATTTACTCTAGAAGAAAATTTTCAATAGAAGACTTGTATATCTTATTCAGAAATAACAAAATTTTCAAGTTACGGTAACATAAAAATGCTGGTTATTTTTTTCCAGGAATTATTTAGAGTGCGCTAAATTCGAAAATACCATGAGATTACCTTCAAACCGTGACGCTTTCACTGCTCACAAATGTATCTTGAACAAATCAGCAAGGCTTCTCCCGCAGGTCGCGGGTCAAATCCTGGCAACGGCAGCAGCACTTTTGATGGAGGCGGAAACGCTGTAGGCCTATGTGCTCGGAATTAGGCGCACGTTAAGAAACCCCAGGCAGTTGAAATTTCCGGAAACCTCCAATACAGCGTTTCTCATAAGCACATGGTGGTTTTGTGGCATTAAACCCCACGTATCAATCAATCAAACTTCTCACGCAAAAAGTCCACTTGAAAAGGCTATTTGTGACTACCAAGGACACTAAGCTATGGCTGAAACGGGCCATTAAAAAATGGCAGATCCCACGTACAGTGGGGATCGATGATATGCGAAGCACAATTCAGGAAGGTTGATATGTCACTTCGAAATAACCTCAACGTTACGAGGTTCAGGTCAATTAGGCCGCACTCGACTTCCGTGTCATGATTGTTATGTTTGGATGTGACATTTACCTTCGTCATCTATTCACGTCAATTGATGCCAAATTTAGTATATTAAAGCTACCTAAACGGCTGCGGGTACCTTATGAGCGTGGTATGTTGTCATGCTCTTACATGACACGCGTGTCACAGTTATAATGTTCGCACCAGTCATATACCTTCATCATCCATTAACGTCAAGTAACACCAAATTTGGTATATGTGGAGCTAGCGAAACTGCCGCGAGCGAATCATGACGGGCCCAACATACTCCAACGTAACGTTAACGCGTGGGCACGTTGGGCACAGCGACGCAATACGTTAGCGAAACGTGAGAACACCATAGTTGAACAGCAGGTGCGACCGCCACGATCAGCGTTCATCGGCGCGACCGATGGCAACCGGCGCAAAGTGTGACAGGCTGCATTTCACACCGATCTGTTACCCAAACAGCACAGCGTCTGCCTCTTCATCAAGGAGGGGCGTCTTTCACTTTTACCAAAGTTGGTATAAGTGAAGCTAGCGAAACGACCGCCAGTGCATCATGAGCGTGGCATGTAGTCATGTTGCTACGTGACATGCATCTCATGATTATCATGCTTGCACCAGTCACATACCTTCGTCAATTATTCTTGTACCGTAATACTGAATGTTGTATATGTTACGCTAGCAAAATGGCCGCGAGAGCACCATGAGCGTAGCTTGTAGTCATGTTGTTACATGACACGCATTTAGCGATTTTTATGTTAGGGTCTGTCGCTTCTGTTCGACATGCAATCATGTAAAACCATACCAGTTCTGCAACATGTCTTGTGAACGCAACCAACGCATGAGGAGCAAGATCAAAAAATGTAAATCATGGCATACATGTCAAGATTTTTATGTTATGACTATAGTCAAATATGCTCGGCATACAGTCATGTTATACCATGCCAAGTTATGTATCGATAACATTATCTAAACACTCAGGAGAGCTATACGTCACAGGTGGATAGATAGATAGATAGATAGATAGATAGATAGATAGATAGATAGAGAGAGAGAGACAGACACACAGACAGACAGACAGACAGACAGACAGACAGACAGACAGACAGATAGATAGATAGATAGATAGATAGATAGATAGATAGATAGATAGATAGATAGATAGATAGGTAGATACGCTATATGTCGCGGAACATCGCTAAGAAATGCTTCGCATTTAAAATGGCATATCACATGCACAGTGAGAATCCATGATATGGCGAAGCACGAATAATAAATCTTGATATGTCACTTTAAAATCAGCACAATATTGTGAGGTAGAGGTAAATTATGCCGTAAATGACTTCCGTGTCATTATTATTATGCTTGGACGTGTCGTTTACCTCCGTCATCTATTCACGTCACGTGATACCGAATTTAGTATATGTAGAGCTAGCGAAACGGCCGCGAGCATGTTATGAGCGTAGTATGTTGTCGTAGTCTTACATGACACGCGTCTCATGATTATCATGTTTGCACCAGTCACATATTTCGTCATCCAAAGGCGTAACGTCAAACCAAACTTGGTGTATGTGGAGCTAGCAAAACTGGCACGAGCGCATCATGAAGGGCCCAATTTACTCCTATGCAGCGTAGACGCGCGCACGCTGGGCACAGCGACGCCACGTTAGCAAAACGCGAGAACTCTATAGCCTGACGCCATGCGCGACCCGCGTCTGTCAGCGCGGCCCGAAATGCGACATGCTGCATTTCGCGCCAATGCGTTACCCAGACAACACTACGTCTCCCTGTTTTCGTGACGGAGAGATGCCGGACGTACTGAAACGCACATGCGTCAAAGCAACGCAGCGTGACGCGCGCCTGCGAGAATTTAGCAGGACCAGCGCCTGGTGTGTCAACGCTGGTGTGACGCGACGAAATGAACGCCCATGAGCACGCGCACACGTCACGTCAAAATGTGCGGGCGCCTTGATGGGGCATGTAGTGATATACTCGCATGACACGCATTTCATGAATATCATGTTTGCATCAGTCACATACCTTCTCGTGCAACGGTGTCACCTAATACAAAATATGGCATACGTGAATCTAGCGATACGGCCACAGCAAATCATCAGTGTGGCATCGAGTCATGTTGTTACATGATACTTATGTCGTAATTATGATGTTTGGATGTGTCATTTACCTATGTCGTTTGTTCGCGTAACGTAATACCAAGTTTGGTACATGGGAAGCTAGTGAAACGGCCGCGAGTGCATTATGAGGGTAGCTTGTAGATACGTTATTACATGACCCAAATCTCATGTTTGTCATGTTTGCACCAGTATCATGCATTCGTCATCCATTCTTTTCCCGTAATACCAAATTTGGTATAAGTGATGCTAGCGAGACGGCCGTGAGCGCCTCATAAGCGTAGCATGTAGTCATCTTGTTTCATGACACGTATCTCATGTTTATCATGTCTGCACGAGTACCATACTTTTGTCAACCATTCACGTACTGTAATACCAAATTTGGTATATGTGACGCTAGTGAAACGTCCGCGAGCGCATCATGAGTGTGGCATGTAGTCATGTTGTTATACGACACGCATATCTTTATTTTCATGTTAGGATCTGTAGCTTGTGTTCGCCATGCAATCATGCCATACCATACTAATTTTGTAATATGCCATGTAAACGAAACCACCGCAAGAGCTGCAGGACCATGAAATGTAAATCATGACATTTATGACATACATGTCATAATTTTCATGTTATGAATAGTGAGATATGTTTTTCATACAGTCGTGGTGTACCATACCAAGTTTGGTATCGATACCATTATCGAAACGGCCAGGAGAGCTAAAAGTCGTAGGCGGCAGGATAGATATATAAATAGATAGATAGATAGATAGATAGATAGATAGATAGATAGATAGACACATAGATATAGAGATAGATAGATAGATAGATAGATAGATAGATAGATAGATAGATAGATAGATAGATAGATACGCTCAAAGTCGCCGAAGTTCGCTAAGAAAGCTTCGCATTTAAAACGAAGACAATATAGTTCAACGAAAGGCGGCAGCCACGTGCAGTGGAATACTAGACTGGAGCGCAGGCTTTTTAGAGACGAAGCTCCTTAAAGCGGCACTTGTTCGTTTCTCGTGGTAGTCGTAGTGCGTAACGAGTCTTCCGCTTTGACCTGCAAGGTGGTGCCACTGGGAGATTTCTCCTGTGCGTTGTTGAAAAATAAAAAAATGGCAGCATATCCACGGGGTCAATGATGAAGAGTGGAGTGAATGATGAAGCAATCATCCATCCATTCATTCTTGCTTCAGTGCGTCCATGCGTCTATCTGCGTGACCGTCCGTGCGCCCATCCGCCCGTCCACGCGTGCGTCTGTTCGTGCGCCCGCACGTCCATTCGTGCGTCTATCCCTGCGTTCGTCCATGCATCCGCCCCGGCGTCCATCCATGCATTCTTTCGTCCGTGCAGCCCTCCACGCATCCGTCCATGTATCTGTCTGTGTGTCCATTCGTCCATCTAGTCCACACTCCAAGCACCACCATCTCATATCTTTTCATCATATATTCTGCATATCGAAGCACCGCCATCCAGCGGACATTCCCAAGACTAAACGAGAGGTCGCACATGCAGACTTTCTTACGGCTTGCGCTTCGTGTCTACTTCCCACTTTTAACCACCTCGAGTTAATAGTAAATACTAGTTCATTGCCGTCGTAAATGCCACACCAAACGCCGAAACACCACTGCACTTGGTGTTGTGAGTGCAACAGTCAGTAAGGATTTGTAGCGCTCCCGTAATGACCATTTTGAATATTGACTTGGGCATTGCACGAGAAGCGAGCTTCATCGAACCAAATTATGTTCTTAAGGAAGCCGGGATTACCTTCTTTCTGTATTAGTATCCAATTGCAGAAGCCAAGATGGCTTTGCAAATCTCTGTCTTGCAATTGTTCATGCAGGTGAACATATTATGAGTGAAGTCCTCCGTTCTTGAGTACGTGCCAAACACTACTGCTGCAAACAGTGGTCTCACCACTCACGTCGCGCACGCTTGCGTGGGGATGGGCTGTCATGTAAGCAGGAATGCTAGTTTTAGAGACTCCGTCACACCTTTTAGGCGCTGACGCTGCTCTTTGAACGTGCCTGTCTTCTTCATCGTTACGTCATTTCGCACCAATGTCCAACTATTTGCTCACATTGCTGAGTGGCATATGAGAAATGCTGTTGCCGCCCCTCTCCAGTTCCGTTCACTCGGCCAAGGGCTAGAACCATATACACACGTTCTTCATTTGTGAAACGCATATTTCCAGGCTAAGACTTTCCCTTTTCGAAGTGTGTAAAAAAAACTGTGCACCACATTATCCTATCGTGCTTTTGACATCTTCCCTTATTGAAAATATCACCCTTACCCCCACCATCACGTTAATTGGTGTCCTGAAAAGAAAACGAACGTCTGTGCTGCACCGAGTACTGCCTCCGGTCTCATATCGCAATGCACGTGGCAGTCGCTTCGGCATCGAAGTGTATTGTCTTCGTTTCTTTTTTGTCCTCCCCCATCCCCCATTTTTTTATTGGGACCATCCAACCATTGCTTAACGTCAATGATTGTCGCCAATATCCTGTTCAAGCGACTTCGTGCGCGAAAAGCCTTCGTTAATTCGTTCAACTTACAATTGAGGGCACTCTAAGCGCCGAGCGTTAGGCGGCACTCACGTAGAATCTCTTAAATTTCGCGCACTCTAAACAAACCCTGGCAAAAAATTACCCAGCATATTTATATTACCGTAAATTGAAAACTTTGTTATTTATGTATAGGAGCCATTAGTCTTGTATTTAAATTGTTTCTCTAGAGTGAGTATTTAAGAAGTTCATAAAGCAATCTTTGTAATTATTGTGCTTGGCGGATCGAAAAATAATATGACGTGCTACATAGAGCTAAGAACAATACTGTGTTTTTTGGAGACGCGTAACAATAATTTGTAATTTTCTATTGCTTGGTGCTTTTTAGCTGAAACACCCTGTATGTGAACCTAGCGAAACGACCGCGAGCGCACCATGAGCGTGACGTGTAGACATGAGTAGTCATAAGATGAATATCATGACATGCATGTCTTGATTTCCACGTTGAGGTTTGTCACTTATGTTCGCCATGCAATCATGCCATGCCTTATCAGTTTTGCAAAATCTCATGTGAATGAAACCACCGCACTAAATTGCAAATCATGACTTTTGTAACATACCTATCATTAATTTCATGTTATGACTAGTCGGCTGCGTACATCATACAGTCATGTAATGCCATACCAATTATGGTATCGATACATTTATCGAGATAACCAGGAGAACTAAAAGTTGTAGGCGGCTATATAATATAGCTGCCTACGACTATAGATAGATAGATAGATAGATAGATAGATAGATAGATAGATAGATAGATAGATAGATAGATAGATAGATAGATAGATAGATAGATAGATAGATAGATAGATAGACAGACAGACAGACAGACAGACAGACAGACAGACAGACAGACAGACAGACAGACAGACAGATACGGCCAACGTCGGCGAGGTTGACTATGAAATGCTTGGCATCTAATAGGTTGTGGCTGTCTAGAAACTAAACACAACGAGCGTTGCCGTGTAGTTGAATAACGCTTCTATGTGCCACTGGTGTATGGTGGTCTTAGCCCAAGTTCTGAATTCAATCAGGGAAGCTCCTCTGTTTGTGTTACCACTTCCTTTGATTAGGCTTTCACCGTTAAACGCTATAACTACCACGCGTGCCGCACGATTCACTGATGGTGAACAATAGTCGTCGGGATGAATATTTACAAAGAAGCGTAAACGTTGGTGCGTATACTTCGCTATAGCAGCCAATAACAACTAATTCTTATACAATCTCTTGTATATCAATGTACAATAGACGGTCAAACATTTTGAACAGCATACGTTTTTTTTTCTTTTTTATACGAATGTTTAACACGGAGAAATCAACGATACTGTTTTATTCAAAGTGGTGTTCTCTCTGAATTTGTAGTTTATTTTTACGACGTATTATTTGCGCCCTAACTGCTATGAATACTGCTGAAGCTTCAATTCAACAATTTCTCTCATCAATAACAAACTCATACTATTCCATAGCATGATCTATATACTCTTGAACAGAAAACTCCTTGTTTTGTGCGAATATCTTACAACTCGGTGGGCTGGTTACAATTATTTGGCCATAGCGTCTATAAGTCAGTACGTTCGTAATTAAACTTCAAAACACTGGCAAGCCAAATCGCTTGTCCTATGCTCCTATGTGCTTCCCTAAGGCAAGTCACAGTCGACAAGTCGTTCCCTGAAACAAAGCGGCGGGCATGGTCGATGAAAACGCCCGTCGCTGTGACCTTCAGTGCTTCACGTCTGTATTGAAATTCGTGCAAGTACAGGCTCGCCAAAATGCACCACCCTAATTGACCCCTTCCTTCACTTAGGACCTAAGCCAGAGCCCACCGAACTCAAAGTGTGGGGGTTCTTTCTGCACAATATCGCAGAGCAGACACAACATTGGCCAAACAATGTCAACTTTGAGACAAGGTGGGCCGTGTGGACTACCCGGTGTCCAACAAGCTAGGGAAGTTTTGATGCAAACAAGGCAGGCGACTGGTAGATGCATTCGTAAACAACCATGTCCTGTATTCAGTCCCATATCTCCACATGCGAAGTTCGAAGAGAATACATTGAAAGATATTTTTACCAAAGCATACAAGCCTGCCGTCGACCTTCCGATGAACGCCCCCAACAAACGTCTTTTGGGTCTTTAAATGAACATGTTCAAAGAACAGAAAGAACCATAATTTACAAACTACTTTATTCGGCTAACTATTACCCCATCTTGCCGGTATTTAGTTATGGAGCAGAGACGTAGAGACTTACAAAGAGGGTTCAGCCTAAATTGAGATGGACGCAGCGAGCAATGTAAAGGAAAATGGTAGCTGTAACCTCAAGAGACATGAAGAGAACACAGTGAATTAGGGAACAAACGGGGGTTAAGAATTTTTGATGAAAGCAAGAAGAGGAATTGGACATAAGCCGGGCATGCAGCACGTAGACAGAACGACTGCTGGTCATTAGGGGAACTAACTGGATTCCCAGAAAAGGTAAACGGGTTAGGGGGAGGCATAAAGTTTGGTGGGCAGATGAGATTAAGAAGTTTGTGGGTATAAATTGGCGGCAGCAAGCACAGGACCGAGTTGGCTGGCGGAATATGGGAGAGGTCTTTCTCCTGCAATAAACGTAGTCAGGCTGATGATGATGATGATGATGATGATGATGATGATGATGATACCCCATCGAGTCAACGCCCTGCCCGAATAAACATAAATCAATCAATATACACGGAAGAGTGCGTATAAGTTTCGTAAGAGAAAGTGTTGCTTCGCCACTATGGTCCCAAATTTAGTGTATTCAACATAAACACCTCCGGCATTCACCACGGTGCACGGTTGGTACATGGCCGCGGTCTTCCAGTAGAGGGCCTCACATTCCATGAACATAACATTACGCACGCGGAAGATATCCTCTTTGAGCTAGCCACAGCAGATCAGCACTCAACGGTCATTAAGACCGACTAAAGGGGTGCTTCCCACAAAATCAAACAGGGCTAAATTCAGTACTCGGCATACGAAATTTCGCAAAACAGCTAGTACTTAGGGGCCCCCATAGATCGATCAAACGGCCATTAGAGCTCTCGCTCATATGGACCTTGGATAAAATAAGTATCCACTGCCCGCGTGCTCGTTTTCCGGGCACCATCCTCGTCCCCTACCGAACCGAATTCCGAACCCTATCAAGCTCATGAATTTAAAAAGATCACGCCTTTTATCTATCATGCTATAGGATCTATTCAAAACATAATGACGGTCCGACAAAGTCGGAGGAGTAAATCCACTTTGGTCTTGGCCGCACTGTGAGGAAATTCCCGCGCTGTGAGGAAATTCCCGCGCTTTGAGGAAAATTCATTTGACATTTTCCACATTGCCTACACACGGAACGAAGTTCCAAACATAATCACTTGAACCAACCCTTCTCGAGAAAACTGGGAGGCAGCCCTGATCGGCTTCTCTGACCTGAATGCCGAATGGGCTTCAGTTCAGTGAGCCTGGCTGCAGCCGACGCCATACACAGCCGTAAGGGGGAACGCACCGAGTGTCTCTACAGGGCAGCCCTTTAGAAGCCTCTCGCCACCCTATCTATCTATCTATCTATCTATCTATCTATCTATCTATCTATCTATCTATCTATCTATCTATCTATCTATCTATCTATCTATTTATTTATTTATTTATCTATTTATTTATTTATTTATTTATTTATCTATTTATTTATTTATCTATTTGTCTATCTATCTATCTGTCTGTCTGTCTGTCTGTCTGTCTATCTATCTATCTATCTATGTATCTATCTGTCTATTTATATATCTATCTATCCATCTATCTATCTATCTATTTATCTATCTATCTATCTATCTATCTATCTTTCTATTTACAAATGATTTTTAGCCCGTATGTCTCCCTCAGTAGATATCATTGATGTTTAAGGCTACTGTTGCTCGAGGATCAATCATTATTGTAACCCACAAAGCCCACTACTTTCATTTACGCCACCCTGTCTGACAGTGACCCGATGTAAACGCAGTCACCATTTTATGACGGCGCGCCTAAGCTACATGGACATCATTTCTAAACAGTGGTGGTTGCTTTATGTGCTGACAAAAAAATGACAGTTTCTACAAGCCTGCCACCAGCACGAGTTTCTCCCGCGTGTAGTGGCTTGTAAGATATCCATCAAACGAGAGAAATACTGCATAACTACGGTCACTATGACAATAACTGCCGATTCGCAATTCCTTAGCAAAGCTCGAAAACTTTTGCAATGATCGAAAAACCTCAACGGCGTGTCATTTGTATTGCTGTTATTTGCCAAAATTTAGAACTTTTCATACCAAGACTTGATGTTGTGAGACAGATTTTATCCTTTCATTCCGTCACCAGACAGACTTGATTTGACCAGAAACATATGAAGTTAGTTATATTGAATAGCTATATGTCGCAGAGGGCACAGGGCCTCATGAAAATATACGAGTTATTCAAAATAGTATTTTGATAGAACAGTAGACTTTCAGCCACAAAAAAAAACACGTGAACTTATCAAAACATTTAGGAAAGGTAGCTGAAGGATGGCTGTTTAAGATGAAAAAAATGATGGCTTACGCGAGTTCAAGGTTGGTGTCACAAGCACAACATATATTCGTAACTGTATCGATAAAAAAACGAGCATAATGTTTTTCTGTAAGAACCAAGCACGAACTGAAGGCGTGCTGTGACCGTTAGCAGAACAATATTTAACAGCGCTAAACAGTGGATCAACACGTATCAACCCGTCACCTTAGAGCACGTAAGATTGATTGGCCTCAATACATTATATCGATGTCACACGGGTACTTGAATTCAAAATCAGGGCAATCCAGATTGGTTTTTTTGATGGTGATCAACTGTACAACCACTGCTACACGGCCCAAGCTGGTTCAAGCTTGGCTCAGTTGAAATGCACCAGGTGGCACTTGCGTGCCGTTAAATATGTCACTGACAAAACTCGGCGTACGACATGCGTACGATATTTCTCTAGAGCCCTTTATCAGCACCATTATAGCTGCGAGAATTGCGCGAACGTCAAAAACTTTGCGTGCCACTACAAAAGCAACTTCATAAATTCGTCATTCCATGGAGTTTTCTTTTCACTCCCGTGTATTGCTGTGTGAGTTTCATAACCTTCGTCTTTATTTCTGATGGCTCCCGCTCATCACCGTTCTGTCGCAGCGAAGCGTGGATCTCGTTGTACGCGCAAGAGTTTCACTTCTGACGCCCCAAGTCTTCCAGTCGCACCTGCCAGCGGTCAATTACTGTAAAGGTCTCTTTATTCGACCACGTAGTCTGCGTACGTTGCGACGTAGTCGAAAGGCTTGCGACACCCATGATAGCTATGTTTAAAGATGCTCCAAGAGCTCTGACGGTGTGAGAGTTGTGAGAGTTAAACTAAGCACGAAAGGCAACGGTCGTCTGCTTGTCGTCTACTTCTCCAGTTACTACATGCTGTCAAAACGAATCTTAACATGTGCGATATTTTGGGTATTATTTCAATACATGAAATACAGTGAAGCATCAGATTTTTTATAATATATGGTTGATTGAAAGTGTTTTTATACAACTATGCTTGCATTTCGTGTTTATTGTGCCTTCAACAAGCTCGGCCTAGGGGTGCAGACGTTAGAGAAATCGCGATCCCTCCGGCACATCGCACTGCACTGATTGCGATAGTCTTGATACCAATCACGCCTGATAGTGATTAAAAGTGACCATGTAGCAGCACCTAATCTAGATCGTGGTTAATCCGGATCGACACTGATCGCGTATAAATGTGCCCGTGTGACACCGGTATTATATTGCCAGGTGGTCGTGATGACTGATGTCACCGTCAGTACGTCGAAGATGAAACGGTTTATTTGGTCATGCTTTTGGTCGCTAAACAAGAAGTCAGAATGCAATAATACACACTGCACTGCCAGTGGCGAACAAAGCGGCGACCATCGATCAACTGGTCTCAGCTGGAACGCACCACCTTATATACTTCACACATCAAATTTTCCATTATTATTACTGGTCATCGTGCAAACTATAGAATAAGCGGGAATACTCGCATCTTGCGCTGACAATATTTCTGGCGTAGAGCGAATACAGCAAAAGTTAAATAAAAACATTCGGCAGGTCCCACGTACCTTAGGAATCTACGTTATGCGAAGCATGCGGAAGGAAGGTAAGCGTGTCGCAATTTTGCCAATGGGCGACACGTCATGAAATGACGCTAAATATATTTACAAAATTCACATGCGTAGATATATGTTGAAAATTTGCAGTTGTTTGCGCTTGCGCAACGATGCCAACTGGGAAATGCGTATTACCAGCACCACAAGCTGATATGAAACGCAGATGCTCGCGAGGATAATAGCCCTGAAAACAGCTACTTAAATCAACTACAGTGCATGCCACCTAACTACAATTGACGTAAACCCGACGTGATGGCTGTATCAAAAGAGTACATATGTAATGTTTATAAAATTAGATAGGCTGCACGGAAACCACTATTGAAGTTTCACGAAGATTAGGGTCCATTTTAAAAGTAGTTACGAGACCTGGCGTAGTTCTATGGTAGAATGCTTGGGTTCGATTCTGGCTGGCACCCTGACATTTATTATTCGCATTCATCGGGTCTACCCTACCGATGTCAGGTACTTTTTAACAACTGCGCATTAAAATTGCCCATGTTTGTTCCCGTCGCTCCTAGGTAGATACTAAGTTTCATCACCTGTGGCACATACCCGAATACTACCAACACATACCCGCCCGTGGGCGTGTGCCACTGTCTGGCGGGAAGTGTTTGAAAAAACGTACGCGACGGGATTGTGACATAACTCCTGTCTTGGATAGCGCATCATATTCGTCAAGTCAACCTGCCATGCTAATTTCTGTTCGCGCCAAGTCAAAAGCGGCTAGATAGATAGATAGATAGATAGATAGATAGATAGATAGATAGATAGATAGATAGATAGATAGATAGATAGATAGATAGAAAGATAGATAGATAGATACGCTCAAAGTCACTGAAGTTCGCTATGAAAAGCTTCGCATTTAAAACGTGCGTGGTAATGTCATACTTAAATATTCGGTATAATATTGCTCAAAGGCACAGAGAAAGTGAAGAACGAAGCAGTGGTTGTGCATTCTCTGCATTGTTTCTGATTCGCTTGACTGGTCCTTATCAGTGAGACGGCCTGATTTTACCACAGTTTTTGAGGCTGAGCTCGTGGCGATTATTTAGCTCTTCAAAAACTCCCGTCAAACCAAACAAGGTAGTCATAATGACGGATTGCCTTTCAGTTTGTACAGCTCTCACAGCTTCTGAGAACACTCGAATTCTAAGGACATTAAGAACATTAGTACTACCGCATTTGATACTCCTGAGGTTAGTGTGGGTTCCAGGACACCGTGGATTAAGAATAAATGAACTGGCCAAATGCTTAGCACTAGCCGCGCTTGATGGCTCAATCTCAACCGTACTTCCAGAAGTTGAATATATTACAGCAATAAGATGTCAAAAATCAACAATCTGCACAGATATGACAGAAAAAGTAACGACATGGACATAATTTACCCACCTCAAGTTTCCATGGCGATACCACTGGAGTCAGTCCAGAAAGCTCGAAGTTTTAATTACTAAGTTTTGATGTTCTTTCCCCCCCCCCCCCATAAACATGTATCTACACAAAGCTGGTCAGACTATATCACCCCTCTGTGCATTCTGCGGAGAAATGGATTCAATTGAACATAATTTTTCGTATTGTCGCCGATACGCTATACTAAGAAAAAGGCTTCTAGTTATTACATTCTGAAATTAGGCGTTAAATTTACGGTGAAAACTGCACTAAACAACGGTTCCTCAGTTTGGGGCATTGCCACTGGAATGCTTTTGATGCTGTTTGCGATAATAATCAGGCATTCAAACGTACCCCATTGCGATCTTCATTCATATTGTTATATTTTAGTATCTAAAAAAATCTAAATGGTGCGGTGATGTAAACGCAGTTGAGTGGTAATCACACCACCTGAAATCTCAAATTTCACAAATTGACCTTTTCATTTTTTTCTTTTGCTCTCTATTTATGTGTTTTTGCTTACATTAGTGATAATATAACACAAATTCATTTTTACGCATAGTTATAATGCTCACAGAAGAAATGCACTACGCTTTCTTGGCCAATCCCACTGAGTGGGTGTGAGTGATGATTACAGAAAAACAAACAACCCAACAAAGCTTTCTCTGAATTTGACAACCATGCTATTGAATAAAGTGCGGCGTGCAGCAGCAGCTATATGATAAGAGCGCGCATTTTAATAAACTGCTCAGCATATGAAAACTCACTTCCGGTATGTTATTCAAATACAGACTACAAACAAGCTGAATGTAAGCCTAGTTATTTGGGCCCTGTGTATGTCAAGCAAATTTAAACTTCATTTCGAGGCGAAACTGTACATGGTTTATAGTTTTTGTACATAGTTGGTGCCCCACTTTTGTGTATACAGGCGGGAGCACAATAAAACAAATAAAAACATCAGCTTCCTCGTTAGCACTCCGTGCATGCACTTGGCTCGTTCTAGCGGTTCCCGGATGTAGCGTTATACCTCCACCAGTGACGTGCGCGCATCCAAGTTAAGTCATGCAGGTACAGATGAATGCTTCGCTCAGCGCTGGATCACGCCACTTTAGTGCAATGAACCGCCGTCACGTGTGAACTCGTGCTCTGCAGTGATCAGCGACGTTTTGTCGTATTCATCCGCGGAGCCAATGAGCCCGCATGTAGTACGCTTACGCTGCTCGCAGTAGTACCGACTAAGCTGGAATCACCTTCAAGGAACAACCACGCATGCCGTCTCCAAAGTTAAGAGGTAGCTCAGAAAAAGAGAAAATTTGCGTTTTGCTTTCTGCATTAGGATGTGCGCCATCATTAACGATTATCGCATGCATTTGGTGGATACTTTCGAAAGAATTAGCGGGAAGAACCATTACGGTAGGGTGCTTTTGAAACTTCTCTCACGTTGCTTGGGGATGTGTTTCAAATTATACCTCTTTGTGTGACTGAAGTGTACAAGCGTTAGTGAGACAACGAAGACGTTTTCAGCACGTAACTGAAATTGCGTGTTTCTTGGAGCCCTATCCCGTGTGAGTTCAAGCGACACAACACCACCTTCACCTGAGCCATTTTCACCAATATCGAAGACAGCAACACTCCCAGACCCCTAGAGGTGCCTATTGTTGAGCAGAGGTTTCTCACCACTGAATATGCTACTTTCCGATGCACATGAGTAGTAGGACGTGGACATGCCTCGATAGCTCGCAGAAATTGCACTAGAAATGTGCGCGGGTTGTTTTGGTTCCTGCGTCTACCAAAAAAAATTATTCTTTCATCTCTTTGTGAGCTCATAAATTCCAAGTAAAAAAAGTGACGATGAACACAACAATTCTTGGATTGACTTAGGTAAATATTTAAGAACAATTTCAAAGAACTCGGCAGAAGAAATTTTGAGAAAAAAAGTGGCCCCGTATTTGCAGGTTTTACAACAAATGTCGTCGAAAGACGATAGTCTTGCGTCTGGAGCAAGGGAACGAAACGTGTGTTTGATGTTCTGCGCGAGAAAATCGGTGCATGATATTCTAGAAGCGCTGCGTTAGAGTGCCTCGATGCGCGCAGTGGAGGTGAACAAGCGCGTCAAGCCACATCACACGAGAGAAATGAGCGCCCTCCGGCAGTTATATCTTGGAAAACGAAGCGCGAGGCGTGCGCGCCCGTCTTGCAGGCCATACGGTGTAGAACGCAAGGTGACGGTAAGGTTCCACTACCCTTGTTGTCTTAGCAAAGCGTTGCAAACACTTGCCTTTGGCGCATAGCGTGGCATATTCAGCGCAGCGCAATAAACGTTACAATCCTTCGAATTACTTACGTATGCCTTTTAAATTATAACGAAACACATACAAATTATCGGCCTGTTATTAATCCTCAGATATTTGCAATATTTGCTTTCAATTGAGAATCGTACAAGTATGAATACCTAAACTTGAGCAACTGCGGATGGGATCGGATGTTGGCCATTTCGGGTATTGCTTCGGTGGACAAACAGACAACTACACAGAGAGACAGACAGACAGACAGACAGACAGACAGACAGACAGACAGACAGACAGACAGACAGACAGACAGACAGAAAGACAGGCAGGCAGGCAGGCAGGCGGACGGCCGGACGGTCGGACGGACGAACGAACGGACGGATGAACAGACATACAGACAGACAGACAGACATACAGACAGACAGACAGACAGACAGGCGGACGGACGGAGGGACGGACGGACGGATGGATGGACGGCCAGACAGACAGACAGGCAGACAGACAGACGGACGGACGGATGGACAGATGGACGTATGGACGGACGGATGGACGTATGAACGGACGGACGGCCGGACTGATAGACGGACAGACGGAGGGACTGACGGACAGACCAAAAGTTTTGCTTCGAAGGTCCCCAAGAAAGACGTCTTTAAAAAGTTGTGCACATATGTACCACTTTTTTATAGGGTCGCCTAATATCTGATACACAAATCTACCTCTGTTCTCAGGTGGCATAAACTGAAAAAAAAATGGGTTCACAAATACGAACATTAACAAATTCAAGGGGCTGTTTAAACTTCGAAATATTTCAGACATTCAATATTCAAATTTGGCATTTGTGGGAGAGCTTGCTGCTGTTAAATTAGGCGTTGCCCAGACGAAGGTCGTTTACGTCAGCCATTTTGATGTCGTGGTGGCATAATTTGCGTGCACTTAAAGTAGACAACGATTAACGCCAATTTTCGAAAAAGAGTAAGCGCTACCATAAAAATGACAATATTGCATTTGAAGAACTCTACTGATGTGACAGCCGTCCTGTATGGACTAATACTACTAAGCAAGTTAAAGTTATGCCTGGTAAGGGTTTATTAAAAAAAACTCCGTAAAGGTTCTGCGAAAAATCTATTTCTTTCTTTAAAGTGAGCAACTGGGCTCTCTAAAATAAACGAGTAAAATGGGAAAGTTTCCACGCAGGTAGAATTAATCTTTTCTAGGCGATCAATAGGCTAGCGCATTGAATAGTGAGCGCTAATACATGCACACACTAACTATAATTTGCTGTCTACGTCAGAAGTCATAGCAATATAAAAACTCATAACATTGTTCATTACTACTATGTCAGATGCCACCACCAGTAATCACGGCATCAGTTTGTTTGTTTAAAACTCAAAAGAAAAAGAATAATGCGTTGGTACCACTGTCCTAAGTAAGGTTAAATCAACTGTGACGTCTATTCTGATAAATAGCGCAAAAGGCAGTCACCTTCATAGAATACAGCAGTGAAACTTCTAAGTTCAATAAAAGTGATTGACAACTTTCTTCAGGTATTATTGACTACCGCGGACCGCAAATATATTATGCGAAAAAGCTGTGTTGGAGGTCAGATACGACAGAAAAAGTAACGACATGGACATAATTTACAGAGCTTTATTCGAGGCGAGCTCGAGCTGGCACACCATGATGATGATATCTACAGATGAGGAAATTATAGAAATGGTGATAACACGTCCAATCGTTAAAGAAGAGTCGATGACTGCGCTCACAGTATCACCGATTAGCAAGTACTTTTTCTTCTCTTGTACAAAAGAAGGCAGCCTTCGTTGTCCAGGACAAGGGCACACTGCTTCCACAGATTGTACATTGTACTTCAATAGAAATATCCGTTCAATTTTATGTTTACCGTTTTCAAAAATAACAATTAATTTCTCTAAATTCAAGGGCCGAATCATTACCGAGGAAGAAAAACCTCTCGTGCTGAAGCCGACCACTTAGAAGTTTCATCTTCAGCTAATAAGACTACTGTAAAAATTCAGCTAGTGTTGTGAGTCAATGTATGCCACTAATTACCACTATAGCACTAATAACTGCAGGAACCTATGCACAACATCAATCACAGGATTTCAAACTGTACATTATTATTTTCATCACAATAGCCATAGTGTGGTAACATTGACAGCATTCATCACGGATAATAAATCGGTGCAATACCTTTGCTTCTATTCCCAAATATTAAGGTAGAACAACAGAAATAAAACGAGAAACCAAATGGTGCTGAGAGCCATTGCTCCTGTAAAATCAGTTATGCTTGCACGAGTGATATAGCTAGCACCTTTCAGCAGTGCGACAAGTTGTCAACGACTCCTTATATATGCACTGCAGCATTTTCTCCGCGTGCTACCACTAAAGTTCAGTGACCAGAGAAAAGCAAGGAGACAGAGAAGCATAAGTGCTCTTTCTTGAAGAGTCAACGAACAAAATGTTTGGCAAACATAAGAACTCTTACATACGGCCAGTACGTTACTATTTGCCCTTTGAATATTTAAATGTTGAATTCCCACGCACTGTCTCATTTACTCTTGTGTCTCTTTCACCACAATTTTCAGGAATACCATTCGTTCAGGCACAATTCAGTGAACTTTCCCCAGAACGACATTGTCATGGGGTAGGCCAAAACTGTTAGCTGGATGACTCAAGCTTCGAACAATCAGTTGCCAGCAACAGACAGTAGAGATCATTCGCCAGTTATGGATAGTGATTATAGATGATAGCTTTCTGTGCAGTGCGATGGACAGAAAAAAAATGGGCGCACCTGCATTGTCCACGTTACGAATTAAAAGGCTTCACTTCGCCTCTTTCACTACAATGCATACAGAGTAAATGTTGTACGTCATTCTAGCCGACATCATATAACTCAAGCTCTGCCGTGTAATTGGGACTGAATGGTCGAATAAAAACCACCTCATGCATAATCGTTCAAAAATTGCGACTAGGCAATTGAAACCGTCACAGTAGTCCAAAAAGCTACGATGACGCGAATATTTCTATAAATGTATCCACCTTACACGCTTAGCTTTGATTGGACCCAGTGGGCTCCTGAATAACCTTTTGAAGCCGCTTAGCTGTAAAACGACATTTTGTAGTTCTACCAAGACACAACACAAAAGAAAGTACTTTCTCTCGGTTGTCTTTCACAGGAAAGAGTACCACATAGGAGCTTTGAAGAAATGGCCGAGACAATAAACACTCATGTATCTGGGAACAACATTGGATGGATGGATGGATGGATGGATGGCTGGCTGGCTGGCTGGCTGGCTGGCTGGATGGATGGATGGATGGATGGATGGATGGATGGATGGATGGATGGATGGATGGATGGATGGATGGATGGATGGATGGATGGATGGATGGATGGATGGATGGATGGATGGATGGATGGATGGATGGATGGATGGATGGATGGATGGATGGATGGATGGATGGATGGATGGATGGATGGATGGATGGATGGATGGCTGGATGGATGGATGATGGATGGATGGATGGTGGATGGATGGATGTATGGATGGATGGATGGATGGATGGATGGATGGATGGATGGATGGATGGATGGATGGATGGATGGATGGATAGATGGATGACAGGCCGATCTGCCTCTGGTTGTGGCGAGTTAGCCATATTTCACGTCATTGTCACAGTTTCTAGAATCGATAGCCATGGACACACTATGCCAACTTCCGGAGCACACCTAACGGTTCCCGCATACTGATACACGTCAACGAGGCTGCATTATTATCATCATCATGATCACCAGCCTGACTACGTCGACTGCAAGACAAAAGCCTCTCCCATGTCCCGCCAGTCCACTCGTTCCTGTGCTTGCTGCTGCCATTTTATACCCGCAAACTTCCTAATCTGTTCTGTCTACCTAACTTCCTATCTTCCCCTAACCCGCCTGCGTTCTCTGGGAATCCAGTTAGTTCCCCTAATGTCCAGTGGTTGTCATGTCTACGTGCTACATGCCTGGCTCATGTCCATTTTCTCCTCTTGATTTCAACTATGATATCTTTAACCCCGGTTTGTTCCCTGATCCACTCTGCTCTCTTCTTGTCTCTTAAGGTTACACCTACCATTGTTTTTTATTGCTCGCTGCGTCATCCTCAATCTGGACCCAGACCCTTTTTGTAAGTCTCCAGGTCTCTGCTCCGTACCTGCACTTCGAGGCTGAACTTCGCCTGAATGTCCACCCGACAAAACCACTCCCCATAACTATCCGCATACCCAGCCCACTGGCTCACCCATCCCCTCTCTCCCTCAGCCTTCTGCCATCACCAGGTGTCGCAAAAATAGGAGACGCAGCACCTACCATCTCATCTACACGTACTACCAGATCACAGCTACTTGATCAGAGTAAATGTTGACGGTAAACTTGTATTAGCACTAATTTAGCGCCGTTCACATATCAGCTGTGAACGGGAGCCTTCGTGCTCGACTGATGAGAGTGCTCTCTCCTTCCTGCTCCAATAACAGCAGCCTGCGTAGCCGATGGTGCAACACCAGCGGTTGCTGGGTAAACACAGCCCTCGTCACTGTAGCTTGACGTCTTACTCTTGTTCTACTTGGAGAGAGAGAGAGAAGAAATGTAGGAAAGGTAGGGAAGTTAACTAGACTATGCGTCTATTTGCTACTCTACACATGGGGAGGGGGAGAGGGTAGTAAAAGAGAGAGACAAATATAGACACATGTTACATCACACACACCATGCCGAGTTTCACAGATGGTTCCTCAATGAAGTTGCAGACAAGTATCTCAGGAGGGCTCGTGTGGCTTTCTGTGCTGATGTGCTGCGCGACCAGGCTCCTAAGATCTTTGCTTCATTAAATGGCCGGTCATTGAGTCTATTCAAGGCACACTGGAGAGTCCGGCGATCTTCATCAAATTGGGTACAGTGGCACAAGAGATGTTCAATAGTCTCTATAACGTTGCAGCTTTCACACATAGATGAATCCGCCATGCCAATGCGATGGCTGAATGACTTACTAAACGCTACCCCAGTCCACAGCCGGCACAGCATTGTAGCGTCACGTCAAGAAATCTTGGATGGCAGTTGTTTTTCACGTAATGACTTTTATTTATTTTATTTATTTAACTACCCTAAAGGCCTCGAGAAGCATTACATAGGGGGCATTACATAGGCATTACATAAGATTCTTAGGGCGATGATTGGAGTTAAGTGGAGAATTCCAGTGCGCAAGCGTGGCATACTGCGTGATGTGACGAAGTTCTCTAGCTGCGTCTACTTTTGACAAGGGTATTAACAGTGTGGGCGCTCCATCGTGGGCACATCGGGCAGCGTCGTCGGCGAGGTGGTTACCACTGATGCCACAGAGGCCCGGCAACCATTGTGAAACAATGTCGTATCCTTGATCAGCAGCGCGATGACAAATTTCATTAATACGATACACCATCTGGTGGTAGTTTCCACGTCGTAGACTTCGCACGCATTCAAGGGCTGCCTTGGAGTCACAGAAAATGGCCCATCTACTAGGGGATTTTTGCGTAACAAACTCCACAGAGGCTCGAAGAGCGGCGAGCTCGGATCCCGTAGATGTCGTGACGTGTGGTGTCTTGAATTTGATGGTGATTGATTGATATGGTATGACGAAAGCACCTGTCGAACTTCCCGAGACCGAACCGTCCGTGTAAACATGAATTCGGATAGCATACGACAAATGCAAAAGGCCAGTGAGATCTGCTTGAGGGCTGCAGATGACAGGCTTGCCTTTTTAGATATCCTTGGCACTTCAAGGTGCACAGTCGGTCTTTTCATGCAGCACTCTGGAGATAGTGGTATGGTTGCGGGCGAGAATCTCCACGAGATGGAATTCTGGTTAGCCACAACAACTTTGGAAAATGCTGCCTTTGGTCTTTCTAGTGGCAAGCTAGCAAGGTGGTGGTTAGGCACTCTGGATATGTGACGGATATGTGTCTGGAGTGTGTCGACAGTTATATATGTCGTATTCGGATGGTCTTTAGCAATACCAATTGTTGCTAACGTATTAGCGCACCGAGGTAGCCCCAATTATGTGCAGAGGACTTGGCCTTGAAAGCTTTGCAGGACCCTGATGTTAGTTTTTCCGGCGTTGGAAAGCACGGGCGTGCTATACCGCAAATATCCCAAGAAGAGCGCTCTGTACAGTTGAAGCATAGATGACACTATGCTGTGCACAACACGTGCACTGAGGATTCTCCATGCACGTGTTCCTTCTGTCCGGCGGTGGTGGTGAAGCCGATTAAATGAAAGGAAGCTTTACAGAAGACTTCATACTGTGGGCAAGCTTTCTCGATGAGCGTCGGCGACGAGAACGATGTCGCCTGACGACAGCAACCGCTTCTCGGTGAGTCGAACGGTTCCTCATCATTTTCTTCAAAACCGAAATCTCCTGCCTTATTTTCGGACACTCTTTTGATGTGGCGTCGTGGGACCCTTGGCGATTCGGGCATTTATAGAAATTAGCCTTACAGTTGTCGGCAGCGTGTGGTGCACCACAACGAAACATGTTGTAGGATTTCCACAGACGGCGGTCACATGACCAAATTTATGAAATTTTCGGCACTGAAGCGTCTTAGGGACAAATGACTGCACAGCATGTCAGAAATGACGAATCTTAACATGTGTCGGCAGGCAATCACTCTTAAAGTCTATCTTCACACATCTCGCTTTCCTAGACAGCACACCTGTAGTATTTCGGGCCCATCATTAGCAGGCTTAATAATAATCGGCAGATCTTCGTTGGAGATGGTCACATCAATGTCATATATGACGCCTGCAGTTGCCTGATTTTCTGGCGAAATTATAGTGTGAATATTCATGCCGCCAAGGACGGTAACTTTGCTCAGTGAATCTAACACTGATGCTTGAGCGACGTCCACTGCTACAACATTTTTCCGGGGATTCACTCTGATATCTTTAATACTGTTCGGCACCAGTGCCTCGAGCTCTGAAGATACAGCTTGCCTGTTCAGTAGTCTCATGTTGATGGATGGTTGCGTAGGCAAGAATAGAATGGTGTACCGCGGTGGGCTTTGCGGGGCCCTCCCAGCAGATGCGTCCATGGATGCCCTGAGCGTCCCCCGCTTTGTTTTCTGGCTCATGACGGTCACGTATTCGTCGTCGGAGCTGTCGACGCTCTCGGCAGTGTCAATGATGGTAGCCTCGCTGTGACTGGAAAGGCAGTTTCGCTTCCTTGAGGCTGCCGGCACTGTCGCCGGCAACTCGGGTGGGCGTGCAGATGAGTCCACTTCCATCGCCGCCGAAAAGGGAACTATGTTCCCCGTATAACTGCGAAAATAAGTGAAAAGTCTGAAAATGAATGGCAAACACTCAGCTACAGCAACACTTCGTCTTCGCCCTTTGTTCCACTTTATTGTTCTATTTTATTTCCTAGAACACTGTCGACAAGAAATCATTCTGGAACGAGATTTTCTGTCGTACAATGCCGCTTTAACTGATTATTCTACTGGCTGTGTTCAGCTAGCCCACTTCAGGCTGTTGACCCTCATGAAACTACGCCTCCAAGGCCATGCTTCACCTTCTGACACTACCGTCTAACGCACCTAATGCTACCATCCTTTGGTCACTCAACTTGTGTTCCCACACAGGATTATCACTGTGAAGTACAACAGGCATTTTTTCTTATTGTGAACTTTAGACTTCGCTATCACGTGCCCTGAGAGATATCTCATGAAACCCATGCCCCGGCCTTTGACTACTACATCTCCGCCTTAATAGAGGATACGCCGTGACGTGCCTCTTTTGAGTCGGGCATTACAATAGAATGTATAACAAAAATGGTTGCCTCAGATCCTTTGGCCGAGCATGTGAACGCATTTTGTGGCCTTCTTGCATTATATCAAGACATCTTTGATCTCTACGACCGACCAGTAGATCAAAGAACCATCGTAAAGCATCGAATGAACACCGATAATGCACAACCGCTACACCGGCCACCCCATTGAGTTTCCTCCACCGAGTGCTACGTGACCCAGCAAGAAGACCACAAGGCTCTGGCCCCAGACATAATCTAACCGTCTCCAAGGCCTTTAGATTTGACCGTTGTGGTCGTCCGAAAGAAAGATAACAGCTGGTGCGCGTGTGTTGGCTACCTCAATTTTAACAATGTAGCGAAAAAAATGCATACATCCCGTGGGACAGGTATACCTCTTGACGGGCTACATAGAGACGTTGAAATCGATGCCATTAGACCATGACTACCTTAGTGAAGCTAACTAGTTCTGTTCCATAAAGCTTTTCGCTCCAGCTACTTGTAGCGAGTAGTTTATCACATGTCACCGTTCGGGAGTTATAAATGCGGTACTCTAAGAGTACTGCGTTTATAACTCCCGACTGGCTATATCAGTTCAAAGCAATGGCGTTTGTGTTATGTGATGCGCCAGCTACACTCGAAGGAATGGTGGATGATCTTCGAGGTTTTATGTGAACTATCCTTTCTTGCTACCTTGACGAGGTCAGTATATTTTTTTCGAATTTTTAAACTAACTTTGAGCGTCTCTCGACAATTTCTATGGTTTTCCGCAAGGTAGAGCTTCAGCTAAGCTCGTCAAAATGTCACTTCGGCCTGCTGCTACTCACTGTCCTTGGACACCTCGTAGATTCTTCTGGTGTTCATTCCGGCCTAGAAAAAGATGGCACAGTCAGCAATCTCCCTGTGACAACCTCTACGAATGACATTCAAAGATTTGTGGGGCTCTGTGCCTACATTCGCAGATTTCAGCATTTTGGTGAAGTCGCAAGGCCACTCACGGAACTACTAAAGAAAGATGTGCCTTTTTGTGGGGACCTTGACAGGCTAAAGCAATCACTTACCCGACCACTAGACTTATGACGCCTCTAACTCTCGCCCTATCAATATATGCTCTCGACAGAAGTTCACACTGACGCCAGTGGCCACGGAATCGGAGCCGTTTCGGCGCAAAAGCTGCATGGTTGCGAGCGCCTCATTGTATACGCTAGGCGTCTTCGTACAGGCTGGTGGAACAAAATTACTCAATCACTGAACGTGAATGCCTCGAGCTCGTCTGGCCTGTGGGTGAATTGTAGCCATTTCTGTTTGGATGGCTGTTCATAGCTATCATCACTGATCACTACGCTTCATGCTCGCTGGCGATCCTAGTAGGCATCTTCGCCAGTGGGCTTTATGTCTAGAGGGTGGTGAACCACGAGGGTGGTGATTGCTTGTCGCGTCATCATGTAGACCCGCCGGACCTTCTTAAGAGTTGCGAGTCTACTTGAGTGTTGGCAGTTTCCGCATTTGGCAGCGTTTGAGATGAGATACGGCATTATCCACACTTAAAACATATCATCCTTCAGCTGAGAGGTCCCACTACTCACCCATCTGTCCTCATGTTGCTGCTTCAAAATGCTGGAATATATTGCTACAGCATACAGCGTGACGGACCTGAACTGCTGCCTAACCGATCTAGCACTTCCTAATCAAAGTGCACCAGCCTATTCGTCAGACTGCCCTAGAACAGTTGCATGATGTTCCAACGACTGGTCATTTGGGAGTACCAATAACACCTGACCACATGTGATGCTGCTTTTATTGGCGTGGTATTTACCGATTGATCTGCCGTTACGCTGCGTAATGCAAATCCTGTCAGGATCCTGCAAATCATGTCAGCACGCCTTCAAGAAGCACTGATATCAAATTCACTCATGTCAAGGCTTTGTCTTCGATGAGTTGCCATCGACACCCTAGTGCAATTTCTGATCTAAACGCAACTGGGCGACGAACCACTTTGACCTTTGTTGAGTTGTATCAGTGGTATTTAGCACGAGCCGAAATGATCGAAAAGCCTGCCAATTGTAGTGCTGGCAGCGCATGCTCGCGCTCCCCTCATAATCACGCCAAATCATGCCACTTCTCTACAGAAAAAAGTGATGACAGCCTCAGCTGCTAAACAAACAGTTTGTTTGCTAGGCGCCCACATTCAGCTAAACCTTGTCATGGGCACTGTCGGTGACAAGGCAAATTGTCGACTGAGGGTGAATACGACTGTCTGCAGCTTGCAATAGCCGCGGTGTGTGACGTCGATAATTATTTTGCTTCGATCGACTCTTCGCCGGGCAGCGATTTCAAACTGGACTCTGATCTAAGCAATAATGAGGAGGTGCGCTAGCGCACGTGCTTCGACCATGCTCTATCGTGGGTCTCAAGCAGCTATCTATATAAAGGCGGTCCGGCGTGCAAAATATTCAGGTTGTAAGGGGCTTTTAGGCAGCTTGGCCCAGAGTCCCACAGGGAAGACGCAGAATCAGATCGGGAACCTTTTTTATTGACCAGAACTTGGGCCACAACTGCCCACTGCAGGCTGCTGCGACGTGCCACTCAGCACACACTCGATCATCTTTGTCCTCTTCTTTTTGCTACGGTCAGTGTGCTCGAGGCCACCTCTCGCATACTGCCCGCTCCCCTAAGAAAAAGTGAAGAGGGAATGCCGCGTAGATGAAGGGGCTATCCCTGGGCATGGCAGACCACACGTGGTGCACACAACCACATGCCGAAGCTTTCAATCGACATGTCCTCGTGAGACCTCATGGGCTGCCAGACATCGTAGCCGCTGACTCACGCCGAGCCACTGCGCCCGAAGTAGTCAAAGTAGACCTGCACGGTCTGTCATTGCTGCATGGTGCCGTGGTCGTAGTAAACGTCTCGTTGTATGATCTTTTGCCGTAGTAGACACCCGGACCTCTCACGTTCGGGTGGCAACCTCTGCTTCACGTATTAGTCATTGAACGCTGGCGAGAGTGCCAGCTAGAGAAGCGTGACGTCCCCGCAGAGGCTCAAACCACTAAAGCCTCCGGCGCTCACATCTCCACTTTCGCTGATCTTGATGTCAGCTCGCCTTTCATCGTCTTTCTCGACGTAGTTTCGGACCTTGAGGACAGCCACTTTGCGCTCCAGGGTACACACACCTGCGCAATTACTCGCGTTGGCCTCATGTTTCTTCTTGAGCGCGTCCATCCTTTCTGTCGGCCTCTCCGAAGACTCCTCGAAGTCCTTTTCTGTCTGCAGTTTATCCACAGTGGCGCTGAGACTTTTCATCTGCTTAATCTGTTCAGACCGCTCGTACAGAATGTCCTCCACGGAAATGTCTTACCAATCTGTTGAGGACTCCCTATTTTTGCAACAGAAGTGTAGGCTTGACATTTCGACTCAACTGCTTCCCGATTGGTTCTTTTCTCGGCTTTTTCTTCAGAAAGCTTTTCATCTAAACTATTGGGTAACACAGCCATTACAGGCTTTTTCGCGGTAGAAAGACTGGTTGTCGCAGCAACCAATTCTTTCTTTCTTGGTGGGTCCCTCTCGTGTTGTTGGCGCAAGGAACGCAGCTGCTGCTCCACCTACGCGAATTCGACATGCAGCTGATCGACCTCTGTGGCACACTCTACCCATGTGGTGTCCATGATGTCTGTGCCGCGAGCTTTTGGTTTTCTTTTAATTTCTCTTTTAATTTTCCGGATGGCAGACGTGTTCTCGGCCATCTGCTGTTCCAGCTGTGCTCTTTCCATGACCAGTTGTTCCACGACACTTACGTGCTCTTCCTTCATCTTCTCAATCTGTGCTTTGTGTGCTTTTTTAGGGCCTCCAGCGCCACCCCAAGCTGTGCCTAGTGAGAGTTAACCACGAAGCTTTTCTCAAACTCGAGGATTCTGCGCAGCTTCCTTTGCTCTTCCTCGTAGCGGGCCTTCACGACCTGCAGCTCTTATTGTAGGCTCTTTTTTAACACCTTAATGTTAGCCCTCTGTACCCACTTCAGTGCCTCCATCTCTGCAGCGTGCCTAACCTCCAGTCTCCTCTCGGTATTCTCCAATAACTGGGCGTACTCGAGCCACTGGGAGCCGAGCGTATCAGTGCACTGGTCCACTTTGTGCTTCAGCGGAAGCAGCTCTTCGTCTTTCAACTTCACTTATTCATGGTACCGTTCCTGGCTCGCAAGGATGTCTTCTAAGCGCCTCCAGTCTCGGGCTTGGTCTCCCAAAGCTTTTCCCGAAAATTCTGCAGCGTGGCCCTGGTCCTCGGTGTGGACGGCCTCCCCTATGTATTCCATCTTTGCCTTCTCCTCAGAGAGCAGCTTCTCGTTCTCAGCTTGCGCGGACTCGGGCGCCCATTGCAGCGCCACATTTTCTTCCGGAAGTCGTCGAATTGCGGTGCTCGGGTCGAGTGCCGAGTCGGAGCTGGCACTCCCGATGCTGTCCGCAATCTCATTCCTTTCCTTCTTTAGAGAGCCCACTGCGCTTTGAAGTGATTCAGTCCTTTTTTGCTCTTGTTCGTGTGTGGAGGAGAGTTTCGAGACCTCCTCAGCGTGCCTGTCTAAGCACGTCACCATTTCGGCGGAAGCCTGTTCATTGGCATCCTTGTACCTCTCAATTTCACGTGTGCTGGCCGCCTCCATACCAGAGTCCGATTCATCTGGTGCTATCGTCATGCCCTTGTGTTTCATTATTCTCGGGTTCTTCCTCTTATTCCTTGTCTTCTTCGTTTTCTTCACGTACACCGGTTCGTCATCCCGCGACTTTGTGACTGCATTCATGATCGCTGCCCTCACTAGCTTCGTAGGGCTATGTCGCGTCGCATCAACGTCCCGCCTAGCGTAAACGTGAGCTGCAACGTCACCAACATCCCACGCACCTTGTATAGACCATTAGGCCTCTGTCTTGCCTCCATGAAGCTCACCTCGTTCCTCCGCGATGACGCGTACGGCCGGAGTAGACGTAGAAGTGTGGCAGTTTGGGCTAGTTGGTATGGTATGACGATAGTTATAGCGCGAGAACAAAACGACGACACAGAGACAAGAAGGACACGAAAGACACGAGCGCTCGTGTCTTTCGTGTCCTTCTTGTCTCTGTGTCGTCGTTTTGTTCTCACACTATAACTATCGTCGGAGTAGATGGCTAGGCAATTCGCTGAGCGAAGTGAGCAAGTTCTTCGAGGAAAGGAAAGAAGTGACCAAACAGGTGCTGCTGGAAACGAGCGTGACATCGCCGCATTACATGCGACAACTTAACGGCCTCAGGTGCAGCGGGGTCCACGCCACGGAATAGCTTCTGCATGGCTCGAACATAATCTCGCAGACCCTCCTATGGGTGTTGCGTTCGGTCGTCGAGCTCAGACATGATACGTTATTCGTAAGCGACCTGTAGAAACTCGTCCCAGATTGCCGCGACTAACCGGTTCCAGGACTGAAAAGGTGATTGAAAACACCGTCTTAGTTCTGCGGTATGACGCAGAGCAACTTGGAGGACCCGCCGAAGCACGCCAGACTCTAAAAAGCCGCTAACTAATCGAGTACACGAAAAGATCGCTAATGAAGTCGAGAACTGATTCCATCGCCTCTTGACCAAAAATTGTGGGCACGGTCAGGGGCATCGTCAGGGCCATGGTCGCGGACTGCCAGGTACCCGATGTCCGTGGAACAGGGGCCGGGTTCTTCCAGTTGGGCACCAAATGTAGGAGGGTTTTAGGTGGCTCGGCAAACAACTTCGCAGGGAAGACGTGGAGCCAGACCAGGAACCTCGTTTATTGACCGGACCCCGGGCCCCAACTCTTGGCTTCCCGCTGCTGCCACGTGCCACCCAGTGCACACCCGATCGTCCTCTGCTACTTACGTAAGACTGATGGACAATGCACTGCGAGGTCTTAAATGGAATATCTGTCTATGTTACCTCAATAACGTCGTGGTGTTCGCCCCTGATTTTCGAACTCACTTGCGCCGACTTCAGCATATGCTAACATGCCTAACGAATGCCGGGTTACAATTAAATCTAAAAAATGCCGATGCTGTACGTTAGCTCAGAATTCTAGGACACTTTGTGACCAAGGGCGGCGTTCTCCCGGATCCTGATAAACTGCGCGCCGTTACTGAGTTTCCAAAACTCACTACCATGAAAGAATTTTGCAGTTTCATTGGCCATTGTTCTTATTTCAGGCTATTTGTTCGCAACTTCACATTGATTATACCACCTCTTACGCAACCTCTTGGTGGCACTCACGGTATGTCGTCGTGGTCTCCAGCCTGCGATGAGGCTTTCACAACTTTTCTACGTCTCTTTACGACGCCACCCATTCTTCGCCTCTTTGACGCCCAAAATATTACTGAGGTCCACACCGACGCAGGTGGCGTTAGCTTGGGTGGAGTACTCGCACAGAATCCACCTGGGCACGCAGAATACGTCGTGGCCTACGCGAGTCGCGCACTCACCAAGGTTGAAAGCAACTACAGCGGGGCAGAAAAGAGCTGTTTGGCCATGGTGTGGGCGCTTTGCAAGCTTAGTTCATACATATATGGCGGTTCTTTTCACGTCGTCGCCGACCACTATGCGCTGGGTTGGCTTTCGGCGTCGAAAGACCCATCTGGTCGCCTTGCCCGTTGGGCGTTGAAGATCCAGGAGTATGACATACGCATGGTTTATCATTCAGGGCGCAAACATTCGGACACTTACGTGCTTTCCCGCTCACTTATGACCCTGAAACCGGCCGATGACCCTGCGTGTGAGCCCACGTTGTCTTCCCTTAGACTTCCATAATATTGCAGCGTAACAATGCAACGACATCTTGATGGCGTCTTTTCTCGGTCTTCTTTCTGGTACCTCTCAAGTCCCACCATCGCGAACGCTCCAGCGCCAAGTTGCCCGTTTCGCGATTCGTGACGAACTGCTCTACCGTTGCAACTATGACTCAGAGGGGTTCACAAGGTTGCTTGTTGAAGCACGAGCTTTGAGGTCATATATCTGCTGCTCCTTCGATACTGACCCACAGTGAGGCGACGCGGGAGTTTTCAAAACGTTCGAAAGAATTTGCCACCGATACTGCTGGCGTGGCATGTATACCTTCGTTCGCAACTTTGTCTGCTCTTGCCGTGAGCGCCAGCGCCACAAGTCTCCTGCGCACATCTCAGGCGGAGAACTACAGTTATTGCCATGCCCGTCCCGACTCTTTGATCGTGTCGGCATTGATATCTATAGGCCCCTTCCCATGACTCCTGCCGAAAATTGGTGGATAACAGTGGCAGTCGACAATTAAACTCGTTATGCCGAAACTGCTGCTCTCCAGACTGATACAGTACAAAAAGTCGCTATTTTCATACTGTACCGCTTTGTGCTGCGTCACGGAGGTTCTCAAAAATTTTTCAGCGACCGAGGCCACGCTTTCTTAACCGAGGTCATCAAAAAATTGCCTAATGACTGCAATATTCTTCATTGCACATGCACTTCTTATCGCCGCAGACCAATGACTTTACGAAGTGCTTTAATCAAACTCTTGGTGACATGCTTACTATGTAGGTCACACCTATTCACTCTAAGTAGCACCTGTTTCTGCCGATCACAACCTACGCCTATATTACCGCAACGCAAACCACAACCACGTTTTCCTCCTTTCACCTCCTTTACGCCCGTCACCCTACGCACATGATTGACGCCATTCGGCCCTATCGACCCAGGCGCCTCTGAACGCCCTCCTATATTGGACGCCAGCAGACACGCTGACGAATGTTGCCAGCTGGCCCGCCGCTTTACTTCAGATGACCAGAACCACAAGAAAGCCATTCACGATGCCCACAACTCGACTGACATTTTTCTGCCCAGTGACCTTGTGTGGCTGTCAGTGCTGCATCGCACACTAGCACTTTCTTCCAAACTTCTTCCAAAGTGTGATGGGCCGTACCGCGTCCTCGAAAAGATTTCCCATGTCAAATACCTCATTGAGTCTCTCAAACCAACTTCTGGTATTCCAAGTCGTAACCGTGAGGTCGTACACGTTCAAAGGCTCAAACCGTAATACGGTTCCTCAAGCCATGGAGATGACTAAGTCGCCAGGATGGTTCCTTTTTCTACGGAGGCAATTGTAATGAAGAGGAAGTAGATATGCGCAAAGACAGCAGCATCGTGTGTGTAGCAGAGGCATGAGCTAGTGGACTGGGCTCAGAACTGTGCGCTGTGCGCAATCAGCCAATAGCTTGAGTGCTAAAAATCACCTTTCTAATCTTTCTCTCTCTCTCTCTCTCTGTTTATATATATATATATATATATATATATATATATATAAATATATATTGTCACGTTACTCTCGACAAACTTGATAAAAATGGGCTCGTTTAGTCGACTACTCAAGCAGCGGCTCAGAGAGATCGTCTTTGTCTTCTTTCACTTTTCGATCTCACCCAAGCAAACCATGTGGCAATAGTCCCTCCCTTTGAAAGCATCGACTCGATGCTCGTAAATAAAAAATGAAGGTATAAAAACACAGGAGAACACAAACAGCAACAGCAACGCAATGTCACGGCATGTCGTAGCACGTGAAACCACAAGGGCTACTGTGTGAAGTAGGGCTTCAGCCGAACAACATGCACGGTTTCGGGCCAAAGCTGTCGACGAGAAGACGCTGCGCCGTCCGGAAATACCTCGTAGGTAAGATATGTGATTCGTCTAAGAACCTTGCACGGTCCAAAATAACAACTTAGGAGCTTTTCGGATAAGCCTGGTCGCCGGACAGGGATCCACACCCACACTCGGTCCCCAGGGTGGTAGGTGACATTTCGATGGCGGAGGTTGTAACGCCGTGCGTCTGCATCTTGTTGGCGACTGGTGTTTATGCGAGCTAGCTGACGAGCTTCTTCGGCGTATTGAGTGTATTGCTCAGCATCTTCAGCAAGTTCATTGCTTTGGTCGCACGGAAGCATAGCATCGAGCATGGTTCGCACGTTGCGTCCATAACAAGTCGGAAAGGCGGAAATCGCGTTGTTTCCTGCGTTGCCGTATTGTAAGCAAACGTGACGTATGGAAGAATCTCGTCCCAGGTTTTATGTTGTACGTCCACCTACATTGACAGCATGTCAGCTATGGTCTTGTTAAGCCTCTCTGTCAGTTTATTGGATTGCGGATGATAAGCCGTTGTTTTTCGATGACTTGTGCAGCTCAGTTTAAAAATGTCCTCCATCATTCGTGCTGTAAACGACGTCCCTCTGTCCGTAATCACGCATGACGGGGCACCAGGCCGTAGGACGATTTGGTGCACGAAGAACTGCGCGACTTCAGAGGCCGTGTCACGGGGTAACGCTTTTGTTTCAGCATAACGCGTAAGATAATCTGTCGCAACTATAATCCATTTGTTCCCAGAGGACGACAAAGGGAAAGGCCCGAGAAGGTCCATTCCCACGAGGTCAAATGGTGTCCGTGTATGTGCGATGAAATGCTGTCCGTGTATGTGCGACCCGCGGGTCTCACAGGCGGAGTCTTGCGGCGCTGGCACTCACGGCAGCCTTTCACATATCGATGTACACTAGTTGATAGTCGCGGCCAGTAATACTGTTGGCGTACTCGGGCAAGAGTTCGCGAATAGCCCAAAGGTCCTGACGTGGGCTCGTCATGGCACGCAAGGAGGATTTCATCACGCATGTCGATAGGAACAACGAGTAGGAAGGCTTTGTCGCTACCACGGGCGTTTTTCTGGCAAAGAATGCCTCTTCTTAGACAAAAAGAGGGCAGTTCGCGAGCAATGTGTTGAGGGATCTGAGAGTTGCGGCCTTCCAGAGAATCAATTACTGGGCGTAATTCATCGTCTGCCCGCTGCTTTGACATAAATTCGGAGTCACTAACTGCTCCGAGAAAGGCATCTTCATCTTCGGAGCCCCTGACAGCGTTCCCCACAGGTGCTCGAGAAAGCGCGTCGGCGTCTTCGTGTTTGCGTCCTGACCTGTACACAATCGTATTATCAAACTCCTGCAAACGCAAACTCCACCATGCGAGACGGCCGGATGGATCTCTGAGATTTGCCAGCCAGCAGAGTGAGTGGTGGTCAGTAACCACTTTGAAGGGACGACCGTAGAGGTAAGGCCGAAATTTGGTCGTCGCCCACACGCCTGCGAGGCATTCTTTTTCTGACGTAGAATAGTTGGTCTCAGCTCGAGAAAGAGTACGACTGGCGTAAGCTATCACATGCTCGACGCCGCCGTGTCGTTGTACAAGGACAGCGCCAAGTCCGACGTTGCTGGCATCTGTATGAATTTCTGTAGCAGCGTCTTCATCAAAATGGGCAAGAACAGGGGCTGTTTGCATTCTCTGTCGTAACTCTGTGAACGCTGTATCTTGTTCTGCGCCCCAAGTAAAGGGTACGTCATCTCGGGTGAGTCGCGTAAGAGGTTCAGCTATCTTAGAGAAGTTGGCGATAAATCGGCGATAATACGCGCACAAGCCGAGGAAACGGCGTACTGCTCTTTTATCTGATGGAACAGGGAAGGCGGGAACAGCAGCAGTTTTGTCTGGATCAGGTCGCACTCCATCCGCACTAATGACATGTCCCAGAAACTTCAGCTCTTCATAGCCGAAATGGCATTTTTGGGGTTTCAGCGTGAGTTCAGCTGTGCGTATGGCTTCTAGAACCTTTCTGAGACGCTTCAGATGTTCTTCAAAGCTCTCGGAAAAGATGACCACTTCATCGAGGTAGACAAGGCAGCTTTGCCACTTCAAGCCAGCGAGAACTGTGTCCATCATCCTCTGAAAAGTGGCTGGTGCAGAACAGAGGCCGAAGGGAAGAACTCGGAATTCGTAAAGTCCGTCTAGAGTCACAAACGCGGTTTTTTCTCGGTCTCGTTCATCCACTTCAATTTGCCAATAGCCACTCTTTAGATCGATGGACGAAAAATACTTCGCACGTCGTAATCTGTCGAGGGAGTCGTCGACCCGTGGAAGCGGGTAGACGTCCTTTTTTTGTGACGCTATTAAGCTTCCTGTAGTCAATACAGAATCGTAGCGTTCCGTCTTTTTTCTTCACTAGAACGACTGGCGAGGACCAAGCGCTGCTGGATGGTTGAATAATCCCGTCATCGAGCATCTCTTTTACTTGTGTCTGAATAGCCTCGCGTTCTTTGGCAGAAACGCGATAAGGCTGCTGCCGGATGGGGCGGACGTCTTCGTCGGTAATAATTCGATGCTTCGTGACGTGTGTTTGACGGACTTTAGAAGAAGAGGCGAAGCAAGATCTAAACTCCCTTAAAAGGTCGCGAAGTGCAGCCTTTCTCTCGTCTGACAGCGTCGAATTAATGTCGATGTGGTCTAGAAATTCCTCATCCTCATGCGTTTCCTCGGACGCTAAGCACTCCGTGACGTCGGCAACAGGTTGTCGATAAGCTAAGGTGGTTCCGCGGAAAAGATGCCGGTGCTCGTAATTGAAGTTCGTAGCTAGTATCGTTGACTGTCCGTCACGGACGCGCCCAACACTTCGGGCGGCGCATACACCTTGGAGCAGCAGAAGTGATAAGTTGCTTTCAGCCACCACGTCGCCGTCTTGGAAGTCTTCACAAGTGACTTCGATGGGAACTGTTGCTCGAGGTGGCAGCGTCACACTGTCGTCAGCAACACGCAGCGCAATTCAACGGCAGTTATCAGCGTCTCGATCTGTTGCGCCTTGAGTCGAGAAGGTAACGATGCGCTCACGGAGATTTATGATGGCACCGTATTCCCGAAGGAAGTCCATGCCGATAATCAGCTGACGCGAACAGTCGCGAAGAACGAGGCAGCTGAGCACAAACGTTGACGCACGAATTTTCACTCTTGCGGTACAGCGACCCAGCGGTGTTACAACGTGTCCTCCAGCTGTTCGAATTCGCGTTCCATTCCACGGCGTGATCACTTTCCTGAGATCTTTCGCTAGCCTCCCACTGATGATCGAATAGTCTGCACCAGTGTCTACCAATGCACTGACCTGAAGACCGTCAACCAGCACAGGTATGTCGAGTGACACGCGGTCACTAGGTTCAGATGCGGAAGTCGGCGTTTCTTCGGCACCGCGATTATTCTCTGACGAAATGCCTTCGGCGTTGCGTGCAAGCGTCGATGGGAGGTCTTCCGCACTTTGAGTCCCAGCGACCTTGCCGCCGAAGGCCGCTGCCTTCAGTTTTCCCGACGAGGGCTCGGGGAGCGTTCCTGTGCCGTCACCCCGAAACGTGGCCCAGTGGCTGCGGGTCTCCTCGGAGATGGTGACCGCGATTGCCGTCGTGTAAAGGGTGCACGCTGTTGCGCGAGATACTCTTCGATATCCCTTGGCCTTTGACCAATTCGGGGACGAGGGGAATTGACGGAAAATCCGCGCAGTCCAAGTTGCCGGTATGGGCATTCGCGGTAAATGTGACCAGCCTCACCGCAATGATAGCACAGGGGTCGTCTGTCTGGCGTACGCCAGAGATCAGACTTGCGCGTCGGTGCACGGCGACTATCGATGTCCAAATCAGCGTGCGCTGACTGAATCGCGACTGACGGCATCATTGTCTGGATCGGAACGTATGGCATTGTCTGGATCGGGACTTGCGGCACTGTCTGGATCGGGACGTGCGGCACTGACTGGATCGGAACTTCTTGACCCGAAAGAGGAGTGGCAGATCGCAAGGCTTCCGCGTACGTACGACGGCGACTGTCAGTAGACACAGGAGCCGTTTGCGGATCAACCGACGTGGGCGGAAAACGATGGGCGTGCAGCACCTACTGGACCTCGTCGCGGATGACACTGGTGATAGAACCAACATCGATTTGCCTTGTCCCGTACATCTTTTCCATTTCTTCCCGGACGACAGATCGAATGATCTCGCGAATTCATTCGGGGCTCTTGCTCCCAGGGGTGGCGAAAATTTCAGGAGTTGAGGCAGCATTCACTTGACGGTCAAACTGGGCAGACCGTTGGTGCAGTACTCGCTCCATTGTTGCCGCTTCAGTGAGGAACTCAGCAACACTTTTGGGGGGACTGCGCACCAAACCAGCAAAAAGTTGTTCCTTCACACCACGCATGAGATGGCGCAACTTTTTTTCTTCTGCCATAGCAGGATCCGCTCGCTTGAAAAGCCGTGTCATGTCCTCGACGTACATCGAGACGGTCTCGTTGGGCATCTGGATGCGTGATTGTAGTGCACGCTCCACCCGTTCGCGGCGGTCGGGACTCCTGTAGGTCTCCAGGAGGCGACGCTGGAACTCGCGCCAAGATGTCAGAACATCATCCCTGTTCAAAAACCATGTCTTGGCACCGTCTTTTAGGCAAGTGTACACGTTCCGGAGCTTCGCGGCATCATCCCAGTAATTGATCGCTGCGACACGTTCGAACTCACTCAGCCAGTCGTCAACATCTTCATGCTGCTCTCCGTGAAAGGGGCTAGGCATCAGTGGGTTCTGGACGGTGCAGTAGATTGGCGTGGAAGGTGTCGGAGCTTGCATGAGATCTTGTATCGAAGTCATAGTCGCTGCGTCAGTGGTTGGTGTCTCAGGCGGTAGGCCTCGTTGGCGGCGGCTTACTCTATGAACAGGAGTGTCCACGGGTGCAGGGCTTGTGTTCCGGCTGCTGGACGGGGTCTTGGGCATCGGGTGGATTGTGAGACGTTGTACCCAGCAACTCCACCAGTCTTGTCACGTTACTCTCGACAAACTTGATAAAAATGGGCTCGTTTAGTCGACTACTCAAGCAGCGGCTCAGAGAGATCGTCTTTGTCTTCTTTCACTTTTCGACCTCACCCAAGCAAACCATGTGGCAATATGTATATATATATATATATATATATATATATATATATATATATATATACACTGTCACGAGCAAGAGAGCAGATGACGCTAGGTGTTCCTCTCGCGCCTTTTCGCGAAGCGCGAAGTAAAGGCTGAAGATCGGCGCTGAGCTTACTCGTGCTCCAAAATGGATGGATCAATGCTGGAAGAAAAAAAAATTGTTGGGGTTGTGATGGATTCCACCTCCGTTTTACAAGGTAGGATCACGGGCTGCTCCCACATAGGAATGGGGAGACCTAGCCTCACCGTCGCAACGTCGGCCTTCTAGACAGCTTTGAGTTGTTGCATGAGAACCGGACTCCTGAGCATAAATTGAAGGAATTTTTGTGAAATGCTTCATTTTTTCTTTGTAAAGAGGGGCACCTCCCGAGCATGTGGTTAAAATTGTTGTGATTGTGGCAGTTTGGACAAAGTTCTGAAATATCGGAGTAATAGGTTACGAGGCCAGGGTAAGAAGAAGTAGGAAGAGCACGATTAAGGAAAGTAACAATCGAAGTGAAAACACAAAAAAGGATGTGCTGCTTGGCAACTAATTTCCAGTTATATGCTAACGTAAGGTCACTCCAGAGGGTCAATGATATACGATCATGTTGGTCAAAACTGCGACTTGTCTGCGATGCAAAGCATGTTTAATTCTTGAGCGAGAGCACTACGAGTTAGGAAGAGCAGTAAGAATAAAAAGTTTATATAAAAACAAAATAAAAGTGTTTTGTATCGCGGACAAGTTGCAGTTAGGACCAACATAGTCGTACACAATTGAACATTTGGCACCAGTGATATATTAATTGTGCATAACTGCAACTTAGCTGCCAAGCAGCACATCTTTTCATTACAGCGAAAGCTGTTATAGGATCAGAACACGGTTGACGCACGGCACCATAGTTGTCTACTGCCGCCACCGCCGGTGTCCCTAACCAGTATCAAACAAAAAAAGAAACTTCGTAAATAAATAACACTAATGACACAATGATATTCGAGCCCGAGCCCACTTCGAGCCAGCCCAGTTTTTTACAACCTCGCCAGTGCTTGGAATTAGTTTTTAAACTGGCTTTAGAAAGGCTTGATGTCGGGAAAGTAACCTCGTTATTATAAGCAATAAAGCGTTTTAGAACACCAAAGGAACAGCCAGGCGTCACACAATGCAAATTTCGTAATGAGTGTGTTGTCAAGTAATCCAACCCATTAGAAAACTTGTTCTTATCACCTATGGCGCATACCCGTTTCGCACATATTTTTCCATCGTCGTCAGCCATTTCATAAAAAAATAGCACAAAATTCTTAGCAAGTGTGTATCGGATACCAAACTTCTTCAAAGAATCACTAAGGATAGAATATGAAATGCTGGCCTAATAGACGAAATTTCTGATTATTTATTGCGTAGTGGGTACCCAGCAGTGTGCTTGTAGCAGTTACCAGAACAGTGTTTAGAAGAGGCTCTGAAATTTTGCTCTTCTAGCTTTCGCTTTGAATGTGCTGCGCTTTCCGCGTAGGCCTCGCGTTTTTCTTTTTCTTTTGTTTTTCACTTCATAAATTCTTGCCTTCATCGTGCTCTTCCTACTACTAAATGTTAGCGTATAGGTGCTACACACATCGGTACTACTTCTCGGCGCTGTGTGAGCATATATATATACGCAGGCTGTCAGACGGATGCGTGTGGCTAAGTGCTGTCTAGAAGGTCTCGCGTTTATGGTTTACTAAGTTTAATACTAGCTTGTATATAATTTAATTATGAAGTAACAAAGCTGACTACGTTGTCTAGCTGATCCCCACGTCCATGCATCTGGTACTTAAAGCTAGGACGCAATGTTACAGCTAAGAACACGCCCGAAACCCGAGAGCGGCGACAAACAAATTCAAGAACATTTTTCTCGCCTAAAACAAAAAGGAAATTTCATAAAACTTCCATAGTGAGTAGTCAACAAAGGTTGCCACAAATTATACCATTGAGCGTATCTTTAGTATGACCGCAGTGTGTCTCAATGGATGACCCTGCGCATCAAGTAGGTGTCGCTGGGCAGCCTTCATCTAAAGGCAGCCAACAGCTCAGCCAAACCCAAGAAAGAGCACCGCATCGACAACATTCTACACTCTGATGAACAAGCCTTCCGCAACAAAGAGCGTCACGCCGAAAGCATCACGCTCCCCGATGAACAAGTCACAATCAGCGCCGCAGACTTCTAACCTACATTTTTCTGCAGGAGTGACGTTAGTTGCGCTGGCTCAATATCGGTATGGGCGCTCTGCCGCGGTGGTATTGTGACTAATGAACTCGGTTGCTGATCCGCATGTCACGGGATCGAATCACGGCTGCGGCGGCTGCATTTGCGATGGACGCGAAAATGCTGTAGGCCCATGTGCTAAGATTTTGGTGCACGTTAAAGAACCCCAGGTGGTTGAAATTTTCTGCGTCCTCCACTAAGACGTCTCTCATAATCATATGGTGGTTTTGAGACGTTAAATCCCACATATCGATCAATCAATATCGGTATGAACTGCGGAATCGAGGCACAGTCACGGCAGAAACTAAGTGACTACCACCACGCCAGCCTGGTGAGAGTGCTTTGTGTAATGAACCTCTGAACATTTTAAGAACCAGGAATGTCATACAAAGACTGACTCGTTGTGTATCGCACATTTCTACACTTAGAAAGTATTTCGTGGCATTGAGTGCGCTTACAGGCTTACAGCTATGACTGCAGCCGGCCACATCAGAGATGTCAAAAGAGAACCGGTCAGGATGGGATAACTCTTTGTACCACGCGTCTTGCGAACTAACCAGTATTTCAATTAGTCTTTATGATTCATCAGGATAGAGTTTCCGCAATCAAGAAAAACAGCTGGAACAATTTTCTAAACTTGCGGCTAAAGAACTGCAATCGCTTGAATCAAACTGGTCCAAAAAGTTAGCAGACCTGGATGATAAAAAGGCGAAGAAGCAAGCCTGTGACAACAGAAAAAGAGTGCTCCCGGCAAGAAAGCATTGCAAAAGAGCTAAAACGTACCTGCCCGAGCGAGTAAGGTAATCTTCAGGAAAGGAAATACTGTTATTTTGTTGAGTTACAACTTGTCAAGAGAGAAACGTAATCTGTTATTGCATTGACTAAATTTTGCCCTGCGATTGGAGGTTATGGTGAATATCTTTTGATTAAAGAGCTTCACAACTTCGAGCGTAGCACGCGCATCCATGAATACTTTCATGATTGTCCTTCAGACCGATTCTCTAATAGCTCCCTCTTGCCATCTTATAAACATTTCACGCCTTCCTTCCAAAGAGACAAATGTCTAGACCTATATATCACAGCTGTGCAACGCGATATATTGCGGGTGCAAATGAACGCACACAATTCCATCATAACCTCACTGACTGGTAGCGAAAATCAATTGATTTCCTAGCTAATCAAGACGACAGAATCATAAAACAAGCAGATAAAGAAGACGCAATTGTTCTCATGAATAGAAGCACCTATGTCAGTAGAGGCCAGTCGCCGCTCAGTGGTGTATATTACAAGCGACTAGAGTATGACCCAACGAACGAGTTTAAAACAGTTGTCCATAAAATTCTTACAGCTCTCTTCAATGATAAAGAAATCAGCTACATTACACATAAATTCTTGAAACTGTTGAGCCAAGTAGCTGGTCCTTTCTACCTTCTTTCCAAAATTCATAAAAAAGATAATCCTGTTATACCAATCATGTACGGAATTAAAACAATGACAGGACATTTCCTGTTATGTAGGCTGTGTTTTCTACACCTTTCTGTCCACATTTGCTTCGTAGATCAAGGAAACAAATCACTTTTGAACAGATATTCTTGACCTACATGTTCCTCAAGATTAGTTTCTCGTTACATTAGATGTTACGTCTCTATATACTAGTATTGCTCGCTCAGGCGGCATTGAGGCAGTCCTCTGCGCATATAATGGTTACGATGCTGACAAACCCGTTTTCACATATACAGTTGCCTACGCTAATTCTAGATTCAATGATTTCAAGTAGTGTGATATGTTACGTTTAAATTATTGGTACATCTATGGGTGGAAAAGTGAGAAAAGAACTATGCAAATATATTTATGGGGTTCATTGAAAACCTACTTCTTGCGAACAACGAATATAAGCCATTTTACTAGAAGCAGTTTATTGACATTTTATAATATGGCATCATAGCGAGTCGCCCCTTTGTTCTTTCGTAGCAGCTTTTAACGACGCTCATATGACCATTCCTTTTTCATATTCATTTTCGCCTGGCAACATAATTTTCTTTGATGTCATGGTCACTCTACCTATCGGGAAGCTGGAAAGTAGTTCTCACGAGAAACCCACAGATCAGCAGCAGCATCTTCACATTAGTTGCAGTCATGTTAAACACAATATAACTATAGTATTCCCTACAGGCAAGCAGTTCGTTTCTGAGGGATATGTTCTGATAGACGCGACCTTTTCAGCAAGTGTGAGCAACTTCAAAGCGCTCTTGAAAAACAAAGCTATCCATCCAGCCTAATTAAAGATGCTATAAAATGAGCTGAAGAGCTTGATTGTTCAGGTCTTTTTAGGAACTAAAAAAAGATCGAGAAGAACTTGAAAGTTGAGGTTTGGTTTATTTCACCATAATTATTAGATAATAATATATCTATGTATATATAGTTTGAACAAAGGTCGAATAGAAAAGAGAAAAACTATCATACAGGGCGAGGATATAAGGGTAAAAGCTACAGTATCTGCTGCTTGACAAGCCCAACCACCCCGACACAATGGCAGCAACGTGTGGTGCAGAGACAGGTTTACTTAAGCCAAAACATTTCAACTCGCACTGCAAAAATCACTACAAACATTCAAAAAACATTTTTATTGGAAAGCTATGCATTTGATGAAACCATACTTAAAATAGCATTTTTAGGCATTACACGTAAAGTATCGCTTGTTAATTTGAACGTATTTAGTACAGTGGGTAGGCGAACTTGTGGAAGCTGAGACCCATAGTTTGTACGAGGCCGTGAAACGTACCAGTTTGCAGTGTGTCTCGTTGAACGTGTTGAATGATTTACGGTGAAATTGGGAAATGTATGTATGTGGCGGCTTTTACGATTAAGCTCTGATTTGAATGTTGTTGAGAGACAGTATTCATAGAGAAATTTAATTTTTAAGGTCTTCAATCTTTTTCAGATCTTCAAGGGCTAACAAAGCTTTGGCTCATGCGGCCTCAGCTCCAATTATCAATCATATTTTAATCAATCATTTCAAAATATTAATGCAGAGTGAGTGGCTGAAAAAAATCCTCGCGCAACAACCATGCGTGCGTGGTCTACCGACTGTCGCGAATCCACCATGGCTTACTAAGTTCATATAAAACCACATGTTACTGCCATGAAGGTTGTCATCTCTCCCAAAAACGCGTTGCCAAATATGCGTGCACATGACCGCGTCTAAGACGGTATCGGGTACTTCGTCCGACTTTTCATTAACAATCAATGATGACTACACATGTGATAGGGCCAAAGTCATCTACCTCCTAGAGTTTAAACAATTCGAAGTTCAATGCAGAAGTCAAACGGACACTAGCTTTGAAATTTATTTTCATATTCATCGCGCACATACCGCAAGCCTCCTTAATCTACCGTAGTCCAGGCAGGCTCAAGCCCGGCCAAGCTTTCGATAATCATCATCATCATCATCAGCGTGACTACGTCCACTGCAAGACAAAGGCCTCTCTCATGTTCCGCCAGTTAACCCGGTTCTTCGCTTGCTCCTGCCAATTTACACCCGCAAACTTCTTAATCCCATCTGCCCACCTAACCTTCTGTCTCCCCCTAACCCGCTTGCCTTCTCTTGGAATCCAGTTAGTTACCCTTAACGACCAGCGGTTATCCTGTCTACGCGCTACATGCCCGGCCCATGTCCATTTCTTCTTGATTTCAGCTATGATATCCTTAACCCCCGTTTATTCCCTGATACACTCCGCTCACTTCTTGTCTCTTAAGGTTACACCTACCATTTTTCTTTCCATTGCTCTCTGCGTCGTCCTCAATTTAAGCTGAACCCTCTTTGTAAGTCTCCAGGTTTCTGCTCCGTAGCTAAGTACCGGCAAGATACAGCTGTTATATACCTTCCTCTTGAGGGATAGTGGCAATCTACCTGTCATAATTTGAGAGTGCATGCCAAATGTGCTCCACCCCATTCTTATTCTTCTAGTTACTTCAATCTCGTGGTTCGGGTCCGCGGTTATTACCTGCCCTAAGTAGACATAGTTTTTTACAACTTGAAGTGCACTATTACCTATCCCGAAGCGCTCCTCTTTTCCGAGGTTGTTGTACATTACTTTCGTTTTCTGCAGATTCATTTTAAGACCCACCTTTCTGCTCTCCTCGTCTAACTCCGTAATCATGAGTTGCAATTCGTCCCTTGAGTTACTCAGCAATGCAATGTCATCGGCGAAGCGCAGGTTACTAAGGTACTCTCCATTAAGTCTTATCCCTAACTGTTCCCATTCTAGGCTTTTGAAAACCTCCTGTAAGCGCGCGGTAAATAGCATTGGGGAGATTGTGTCCCCCTGCCTTACACCCTTCTTGATTGGTGTTCTGTTGCTTCTTTATTGAGCACTATGGTAGCAGTTGATCCTCTGTACATTTCTTTCAGGATGTTTATATATACTTCATCGACACCTCGATTCCGCAGTGTCTGCATGACGGCTGATATTTCTACTGAATCAAACGCCTTCTCGTAATCTATGGAGGCTATGTATAGTGGTTGGTTATATTCTGAGCATTTCTCTATTACCTGATTGATAGTATGAATGCGGTCGATTGTTGAGTAGCCTGTTCGAAATCCTGCTTGTTCCTTTGGTTGATTGAATTCTAATGTTTGCTTTACTCTGTTAGCAATTACCTTTGTAAATAGCTTGTATACTACAGAGAGCAAGCTAATCGGCCTGTAATTCTTCAAGTCCTTTTCATCTCCTTTCTTATGTATTAAGATGATGTTAGTGTTCTTCCAAGACTCTGGTACCCTTCCCGTCAGGAGACACCTCGTAAACAGGGTGGCTAGTTTTTCTAACACAATATGTCCTTCATCTTTCAGCAGATCTGATGTTACCTGTCCCTCACCAGCAGCTTTGCCTCTTTGCATGCTCTCCAAAGCTTTTCTGACTTCTTCTATCATTACTGAAGGGGTGTAATCTGGGTTACTGCTATTTATTATAGTATTAAAGTCGTGGTTGTCCCGGCTACTGTACAGATTTCTGCAAAACTCCTTCGCTATTTTAACTATCGTATCCATATTGGTAGTTATTTCGCCTTCTTTGTCCCTTAGTGCAAGCATCCAATTTTTGCCTATCCCAAGTTTCCTCTTCACTGCTTTGGCGCTTCCTCCGTTTTTCAGAGCGTGTTCAATTCTCTCCATGTTATACCTCCTTACATCGGATGCCTGACGCCTATTAATCAGCTTCGAAAGCTCTGCCAGCTCTATATTTCTGTTCTACTTGAGACTTTCTTGGTTTGACGCTTCTTAATGAGATTCTTCGTTCCCTGGGAAAGCTTGCCAGTGTCCTGTCTAACTACCCTGCCTCCAACTTCCACTGCACACTCCGTAATGATACTCGTCAGATTATCATTCATTGTATCTACGCTAAGGTTGGTTTCCTCACTCAGAGCCGAGTACCTGTTCTGCAGCGACACTCTGAATTCCTGTAATTTCGCTCTCAGTGCTAGCTCATTGATTGGCTTCTTGCGTATCAGTTTCTGTCGTTCCTTCCTCAAACCTAGGCGAATTCGAGACCTTATATTCTAAGGTCACTGCATCGTACCTTGCCAACCACTTCCACATCCTGCACGATGGCTGGGTGTGCACTCACTATGAAGTATATTTCGTTCTTATTTTCGCCATTAGGGCTCCTTCATGTCCACTTGCAGTTTCCTCGTTTTTGGTAGAAGGTATTCAAAATACGCAGATTATTGCGTTCTGCGAATTCTACTAGTAGCTCTCCTCTGGCGTTTCTAGTACCGATGCCATAATCTCCTACTGCTTGGTCTCCCGCCTGCTTCTTCCCTACCTTTGCATTAAAGTCTCCCATCAGTATTGTATACTGTGTTTTTACCCTACTCATTGCCGATTCCACGTCTTCATAGAAGCTTTCAACTGAAGCGTCATCATGGCTGGATGTAGGCGCGTAAGCCTGTACCACCTTCATCTTCTATCCATTATTCAGTTTAATTACGATACCTACCACTCTTTCATTAATGCTATAGTATTCCTCTGTTGCCAGCTATGTTTCTGTGAATTAGGAACCCCACTCCCAGTTCTCTTCTGTGAGCCAATCCCCGATAGCAAAGGACATGCCCATTTTTTAGCACCGTATAGGCGTCAACTGTTCTCATAGCCTCACTGAGCCCTATTATATCCCATTTAACACCCTCTAGCTCCTCAAACAGAACAGCTAGACTTCCCTCACTAGATAAGGTTCTAGCGTTAAACGTTGCCAAGTTCAGGTTCCAATGGCGGCCTGTCCGGATCCAGAGATTCTTAGCACCCTCTGCTGTGTTGCAGATCTGACCGCCGCCGTGGTCAGCTGCTTCGCAGCTGCTGGGGACTGAGGGCCGTGAGTTGTTTGACGTATGCATGTGGGAGGTAGTGACCAGATACTGCACCAGGGTGGCCAATCCTTCTCTGGTGAGGGAGTGCGTTCCCGGCGGTGGTTACCGTTGTGGCCGCACCCCAGGCCTCGTAATGCAGTTCCGTCACCACGCGGATTTTCTTTTTTTTAATCCGGTTGGGAACTGCGCGGCACCGGGATTTGAACCACGGACCTTTTGCATGCGAGTCGGATGCTTATAACCACTATGCCATCACTGTGCCGCGATGGCTAATAATAATATGGCTACCATTATCCAGTCCGGCTTCAAAACTAATCGTGATAGGGAAGTAAGGGAATTCTTCTTGATTCATATGTTCAATACTATTCGTTATGGTATCGTTAAAAACGTAGAAAAGGTCACCTGCGTTGCAATAAAATAGCATGGCTTTTCATATCAATCCTTCTTGATTGGTATGTGGGGTTTAACGTCCGAAAACCACCATATCATTTTGAAAGACACCGTGATGGAGTGCTCCGGAAATTTCGACCACATGGGGTTCCTTAACGTGTAACGTGCACCCAAATCTGAGCAAACGGGCCTACAACATTTCCGTCTCAATTGGAAATGCAGCCGCCACTGCCGGGATTTGATCCCGCGACCTGCAGGTCAGCAGCCGAGTGCCTTAGCCACTAGGCCTCCATGGCGGGGCATATTAATCCTTCTTAAAAATGGCTCTTCTTTTTGCACTGTGCTTTTTCTTTGTTATGTTATTTTCACACGTCCTATCATCCAGACTATGCATCATGTTGTTGTTACGCGAAGAACTTTTCAAACCTGTCCTACTAACACTCTTTTGCAACAGATGGGGATGGCTATATTGTTTCAATTTGCTAGTTGCTGTACAGATACTTTGACACGTGAGCCCATAAAAACAGCTGCAGTTTAATCGACCTACTTACCCTGATAAAGGCTGTGTCATGGCTTAAACGTTAGTAAAGGCATTTGCCTTTTGATTGTGTGATACATTCAACCTCTCTATTTAGTGTATATAAGAAACTTGAATAACACGCACTTCTTTTCTATCCTTTTTATTTTGTTATTAGCGCTTCATATCAGACAACTTTCAGACAAGACGTCATGCAATGTGAAATAACGTGATAAGTGAGGACTGTCAAGCATGCCGACCATTACCAAGGGTGTTGTCATTACTTATGAACGTTGTTTCGTTGATCACCAACGTAATCGATGAAGTGCGAGCTACGTAGGTGCACAGATTTCTCAACAACCAAACAGCACGTACTCCACTGCACCGGAAAACAATAAATTATGGTGAAGTAATCACTTTAAAATGGTGTTCGTAAGCAAGACAGTAAAAATGAGATGTGTTTGCAATCATGCCCAACCGCTCGCAACTTCTTTTGAGAAAGGCTTGTTTGATGTGTGCAATCACATCAGTGTTCATCTTAAATTTTTTTCGCATGCACACAAGGACATAGGAGAGAACACAAACGAGCGCAATTATGTGTCTTTTTGTGCTTGCGCAAGAATTCCAAGATGAATATCTCCCAACTAAGCCGAATCGCAGTTTTGCTTCAGCTTAACATCGATGGCCACCAGCCAGCTGTCGTAGGGTTGGAGGTGGATGACATCCTGACCACCATTGTTTATCCTTGTGAGTCCTTTCCTTGTGAGCTCACGAATTAAGCAGTTACAGTCGTATAACACAAGCGTAAAAAACCTTGAAGCTCCTTTGAAAGAAAAAAAAAGCTGAGGTTGCTGTATATTCACCTTCAAGGCTTCAAGTGCAGATAGCGATAATGGTTTCAGGCGTCGTACGCATTGCCTTCTGAACAGCTAGCTTGCTTTTGTTCTCAGTGCATGCCTCAATACTGCCGTAGGAAAATGTAAGCATATGACATGAAAATGGCCAGTTCAAAATAACATTGAATGACTCTTGCAAGCAAAGGTTCTATGTGCCCAATGCGACATAATTATTGCATCTTGGAATAAGCGGAGAGTCAACTACGCGTCTGTAGGGCAAAGCACAAACCTATGAAGCTGTCACCTTGGTTATAGTTCTAAAGATGTCTGATGTCTGAGCGCTTTTTTCTAGCTTAGCATCTAAAGCGTCTACTCGTTGCTCAATTCGCAACTTTAGACGCGTGGCACAATTTGATGCCAGGCATTCTCAGATGCGTTAAAAGGTTCATAACAACCAATGTTGAACTATAACCTGTGTTTTGTGCGTTGAGTCTTGTACGTGCAGAGACAAGCAGGCAAAGTGTGAGTGAATTTGCTCAAGCCGGCAATTTATATATGAATAGTTTTATTAATGAGCGAGTGGCCTGAGAGTCAGGCAGCAGTGACGCGATCACTAGCCATGACATCACAAGCTCTTCCTAGAAGAGCTGCTGCACGTTCTGCATTACGGAGCACAATCTTATTCCATGGTTAGCTGCGCTTGCAATCGAAACTTTTCTGCGTTGTTCAACTTTTCGCTGGGACTACGTGGCTTCTAGGGATTGAAACAATGTCACCGCGTCACTCATGTACCGCTGGTAATCGCAGCAAGTATATGTTAAGGTGAAAAATTGCCCTGAGAAGGGGCAACGCGACGTATTATGCCGCTTGCCACAAGGAATGTTTATTGAAACTAAACGCAGGCAGTACCATGGTTAAGCGTCGCACTTGCTAATATTTTTACCGGAGCCGAATGCGATCGACAGAGTTGAAGCAAGGATTCGACGAAATATTATTTTGTCCGTAACCCTTGCGCCATACTGACGTGTCGTATTACCTGTCATTATTAGGTAATCAAACCAACCATAATTTTTTTACAGCAAAAGCTGTTATGAGATCACAACTGGGGTCTCGCGTAGTGGCATAGTGATGCGCCGTGGCCACCCCCGGTGTCTGCAACCACATCGCGCGAAATGAACAAAGAAACCTAGATCTAAACACACAGTGGCGCTCGAATCCAAGTCCGCTGGGTGCCAGCCCAGTATTCTACCACTGAACCAGTTCAATTTTTTTAACATGGTATATAATACAAATGTGGCTTACGTATATACATAGAGAACAGCATACATCGGGTCCAGTCGACAAATGTACAATGAACGTTACTGAGGAAATTTCATACAACACAATGTCTAAAGGGGTATTTGAGTAGCACACTTCATGAACTCAGCATACCAGTCCGGCTGAAGTTGCAGTTGGTCATCAAAGTTCCTTAGCCGCACAATGATTTGCACAAAGTGACATCGCGAAGACACCATTGGTTCCTCATGCCTGTTCAACAAGCTAGCTTTTTAAAATATGCAGGCCCATTAACAGCAGCATGTCAACTCACATGTCATTGCATTTGGATGGTACAAGATAACGGATGTGCTGAGAATATAAATCCAGACGTTTTTTTTCAAAGCCCTCTGCAGGACATGCCAGAAAATGATGGCGTCCTTACAACAAATAAGTAATGTTCTATTGTTTCTATACCTTCACAGAGGCGGTAGTCAATGCTGGATACAATTATTCCTTTGGTGGTTAATCACGTTTTTAAAGATATTGTTTCTGTCTGCACTTTGTAAAAATGTCTTGGTTATTGGTGAAATGGGCATTTTCCTTACTCGTAATAAGACATCAAGACCGGCAATTCCAATATATAGTCAGCGGTAAAGTGGGGCCGAAAGAGCGCATCGAATGCAGCATAATATAGGTCTTTTCTTGGGCTAGAGAACAAGTACTCATTGGGTGATGTGGCTGTCAAAAAACACGCTGACTCGTATACGTCACGCCTGAACCCTTGCAGATAGGGAGGCGATGCAAAATCAGTAGATACCACTGACTTTGGTAAAACATCAGCGAAATTCACTTGCAAAATGTTCGAAGCAGTAAATGAGCTGAATCACAAAAATATGAGAAGTGCCACACCAGTTGCCTATTAAAGAGGTTTACCAACCCAAAACCATCTGCGCAGACAGTTCTAACGTGATCGGTTCATAGGTTGATGACCAAATAAAAGTAGCAAACATACGGTGAAATTTTTGTATGTAAACCCTCGAACAACAAAAATATTTGCAGTACGTAGAGTAGTTTTGTTGCATCGTTAATCTCTGCCAAAGACAGGGAGGTTGTGAGCAATAAACGTCTAGGCATAGCGCTGTAGATTAGGTACACGTTCTTTAAAATAATGTTCACTCGATTAATACGCATCTAGTGAAACGCCAAGGTATTTTGGCGGAACCAAAAACCATTCTATACCCTAAAATAAGTTGGTTTCATATCTCAATTGGCCAAACCACAGTCGCAAGCTTTTAGCAAAGTTCATTCTTGCCCCTGAAATGTTCCTGAATTCCCCAATAACTGACACCACCATTTCTATACTAGAAAGATCTGTGCAAAAGAACGTCGTCCGCATACGCATATACCTTTACCTCATTCCTATGAGCACAGAAACCTCGTACGTGACTAAATGAAATTACACTTAAGCACAGTGGCTCCGAGTGAAGAGCAAAATGCATTGGCGACAAAGGACAGCCCTGTTTCCAGACTAGTTAAGAAACGCGGGTTTCGAAAGATGGCCGTTAAGAATTGAACGGGTTGAACAATAATTGTACCATAGTTTTACACCTCTAATTATAGTGAAGCGAACGTTGGCATGCTCGAAAAAAAGAAAGCAGAAAAAATGGCAAACCCGATCAAAGGCTTTCGCTGAGTCTACTTTTAGTATTGCCAGTTCATATGATTGTGAACAATGTTCCAAGGTTGTGCGAGCAATGTGTATATTGGTCTGTATTGAGCGACCTTTAGACCGCACGTCTTATGGGCCAGCATTAAGTATTGACCTTGCAAATTGAAGTCTGTTTAGTACTTCTGCAAACTATGTGTAGTTAACGTTGAACAATGTAATTGTTCTGTAGCCATCAACGTGACGTATGTTTCACTATCTGAGAGTTTTTTGTACTAGAACAGTGTGGCTTTTATTAAAATAGTTAGGATGCGTCCTCATTCAAAATCAGCGTGAAAATACCGAGCAGTACAGGGCACAGTGTGGTTTTAAATGGTTTGTAAAACTCGTCAGTATTTCATCAGGGCCTTGCGTTTTTGAAATGGTATTTGTTCAACCCATAAATTGGAGAAATTCTACTGCACAAAACTTTCCCTCAAACGAACAAGGCAACAGTTAGCCCAACATTTTGCTGGGAATTGAAAACGGTAAGCTGAAGACCCCAAGTAAGAACCGATAGCGAACACCATGGAATTGTAATGGTACCAGTGGCTTGAAAAAAAAATGGTAGTGGTGGAAGGCATACGCCGTGGACGACGTGCGCGTGACATGTCTGTGATTGAAGTTAAACTCGAACATCTTTGCGCAGAAAATCACCATACAATCAACCTAGCATCATTTACCTATAATGGCGATGAAGAAAGAACTAAATTGTTATTCAGAATTGTTATTTCTCCATATTTTCCATTTATTGGCTGGCACGGCTTAATGAAAGCTTGTTTTTTTTTAGTTTTGAGACATCTGTGACAGATGACTAAGGGAATCACCCGGAGATTTGTGCAACCACTTGGCTGGTTCATTGATCACTATGCCCCCCCCCCCCTGCAATGAGAGGACAAAGGTTGAGCGACTGACAGAAACATCAGAGGTGAGCGATCGTTCACCCACATTCGTAATTCCTAGCCGTAGGTCAATATTCGACGGAATGCAAAAAAACACAAAGTTTTAGCATTATGACGCTGTGTAGGCAGTAAAAAGAGCTCCGAAAAGGCCACTGAAGGTGAGCAATGTTTCAGAAAAGCTTTAAACATTTTGTATAAAAACGTTTATAACTGCGTCGCATCACATGAATAATAATTGCAAAGTTAACGAAAGGATTCTGCCGAATCATTGAAGAACAATTTTTGTAATGAAAGCTTTTTTTGGCTATAACCGCATTCTCTACATCTAGTCAGTGACACTGTGTATGACGTCGCCAAATCTTGTCTTACAGCGTTCCGGACGATCGGAGCCATCAACCCTTTGGTATTCTCAAAGTAGATTTGCCATAGTTTTTTTTACTATTTCTTGATAACTATAGAGACAAGAAATGTTATCTTATTAACGCCAAGCCCAGGAAAGAAGCTCTTATGTCTAGCCTTTAAAGTAATTTTCGGAGGTTTTTATCAGTAAAATAATACCACAATCATACATCGTCTCCCGTATGCGCAGACTACGGATGTTTTAATAATTGTATCTCATGTAAGCCTGTGATAATTATTGCATGGGTAATGCCAGTGTTACGCACCGGGACCGAGCAAGAAAACACAAAGCACAAGAGCCCGTGTAGTCTTTCAACATAGGCTTTCCCCTTCTCTAGTCTTGATTTCACTGTGGCCTTCTTCATTTTTAGTGGACCAGTAAAAAGTAGAGAGAGTTACCCAGTTTGTGCGACATGTCTGATGAACAGCACAGGAATAGATCCCGCTGCATAAGTGGTAGAAACACCTTTGCTATTAAAACGCTGGCAGACCAGCCCCAGTGTTCTAGTGGATAAGGCACTCGGCTGCTCACCCGCTAGTCGCGGGATGAAATCCCGGCCGATGTCACCGTATTTTGGGTTGATTCAAAAAGGCTTGAGGCCTGTGTGCACGTTTAAGAAACCCACGTGGTCGAGATTTTCGGAGCCTTGCTCTACGGCATCTCTCATATTCATATAGTGGTTTTGGGACGTTAAACAAACCAAGCAATACGTGACATGTTCTACTGCAGTTGATCGTTCCTTTTGTAACTCAAATTCATAAACTTATTTCTTTTGTACTTTGTTGCAACCCGTTATATTATTGCGGTGTGCGTTTCTTTTCATGGTCTCATCTTAATTATTTGTGCTCACAAAATCGTAAGATATCAACTAGCCTATCTAGCTGTGCTGTTACACACCAGCAGTGTAGTGGACTAATACCACTCTCACACGGGAAAGCTTAGTGCCAATCACACTCGGTGACACTTTTATTTATTGACATTAGATGGCTGTCACATGGGGATGTCTGACGTCAACAACAAAAATAAGTTCAGAAAACGACTGAGCGAGCCGAACTCATTCGCATGAGTTTTCATAGAGAAAATGTACTCTCGCCGAAAGAGGGCCGTGAGCAGATTATATACGAAAAATTTAATAAATCATCACAAGTATTATTATAGCTTTATTTTGAAGTATCTTTTTTATTTGCATATAATTCAACTGAGCCGTTTCAGAAAATATGAATATTTTTGTTCGCAGCGACGTTCTCAAAAACGTCACCGGCCATGTTGGTCATGTGCGCCATGCGACTATGGCTTTAGTCTCGGCTGGACCTTTTCTTTTGATATTTAAAAAACGGCATATTATTCTTTCATCTTCAGTTTCATACATGCGTAATCATTTTTTGTATCCCTCAGTATACATAATAAATTTCTTATACTAGCTGAGACTGCTATTTGTTCAGTCCCGTTTTAGCGACATCGCAATCGCCATCATTACAAATGACATTATACATTCCCGTGTAGCAGCACACGTCTCCTTATGTCATTCCATGTGTCGCATGTCATTGCACTAAAATGACATTAGACCTTCTCGTGTTACAGGGATATAAGATTACCTTGCTACGAGGGACCAACCGTTTTTGTAATATTAGTGACAGAATGCACCCATTCACGCCTAACACATGACCGCTGCTGTTAGAAATAACTTTGCGAACATATTTTGATGTGTTATTGTTTCTAGCACCATTATGTAATCACTGTTCATGTGCCTTGTGGAAAAACCACGCTTCGGCGTTTAAAGGCACCAAATGAAAGAGATGCAAGCCCGAGCATTCATGATAAAAAACTTGTTCTGATGATGATGATGATGATTCAACAGCCATGGCTCGTACCCACTCAAAGAAATCGGTCAAGAATAAACGACTTGATTCGGTAAGATCTTTATAATTCAATATCAAAACCACCTACCGGCAAAAAAGAAAGAAAAAGAAAAGACACCCTAGGCAAAAAGAAAGGAGTGGAATAGCTGTTTGTTACTCGTTGAGATCATACAATCACCCATTACCTTGAATAAGAATCAGCATGGTTAAACAAAGCTCCTGTGCATGTTGAAATGTTTTGCAGGAATAATAGTCACGCAATAAAAACCTTAATTTTTTCACTTTCATTAAGGTACTTGCAAACTACATAGAAAATGTTCTCGTGGCTGAAGCCCAGATCAGAAGCATTAACGGAAAGTATATTTTCTATTGTGAAGTTCAGCCCCAGCCTAGCGAAAGGGAGGACTAAGAGTGTTTTCCTGAGCAATTTGTATTGGCGACATGATAAAAAATAGTGCTCTATTGTTTCCGATTCTGAACAAAAGTTGCATAGTGGTGATATCACCAGACCACCGCTATGTGAATAGAAATTTAACGGGGGGACACGACATCGAAATCCGGTTATTATGGTTCCCAATTGTCTTGTACAACACCAATTAATGTTGCATGGAAATCTTAAGTGAGTAAATTTTGGAGTTGACAAAATTGCTTCCTTAGCGTCTGCACTAAGCGCAAGTTTTCTGTATCTTGTCGCAGTTATAGTGGCCACTTCGGAAAGGAATGATAATACCTTCCCTTCCAATGCTGCTCGTGCTAGAGAGTCAGTCATTTCATTTACTTCTAAGCCGCAATGACCAGGTACCCATACTAATATGAGTAGCTGCAGCTGTTGAGGGACTAGCATAAGGAGCGTCTTAAGGCCATTGATTTTGTTGACGCCGTAATCGGCGTACATACTGACAGGGAATCCGTGATTATGATCGCGTTATCGGTATTCAAAGGTAGCTTTCGCAGCGCTAGAACTGTTTCTTCCAAGTTTTCTTCTTCTTCATCGTTCTCAGCCCTTCGATGCGCACGCTTTGTGCGCGGAAGGTTCAAAACAGTTTACGGCACCATCCGCGCCCGACAAATTTTATTGCCCAACTCCAGTGGGCACAAAAGTTGTACTAGCCTCGTAACTTCCGCACCTCCTGCCAAGGCGATCTTGCAGGCTCTAACGTGATTATCACTTGACAAGTACGCCTCAGTGAGTCTTCCAACTTTCCAAAAAGTTATGGTTACCTTGTCTTTCTTAATAATGACTACATCGTTAACCTTAAGCTGGTTGCCAGGCTCTACTCCCGTAATGTGCGCACTTTTCAAGCACAAGGGGTATTCTTTATAGCAACGCTTCCAAAAATCAATTACAATTTGCATCCTGTACTCTCAATGCTTTGAAATATTGGAGCGACTTTCCAAAGTGGCAGCAGTACTAGCACTAAAAAGTGCAGTGACTTCGTACCGATTAGAAAGTGTGAAGTTGGAAGTGCAGCTGGATCATCAGCAGAGAGGTACGACAGTGGCCTAGAATTCACTACATGTTCTACTTCGGCAAGCATGGTCACAAGCTTCTCGAAATCATACCACCCTTTCCCTAGAATTTTCCGTAGGCAGCTTTTAACAGAGCCAATCATCTTTTCCCAAAATCCACCCCAGCACGGACCACATTCCGCAATGAATTTCCAATGAACGTGGTTAGTAGAGCAACAGTCCTGTACTTGGAAGTCCCTCAAAGTTCGGCGCATCACCTTTAGGTTATGACTGGCAGCCAAAAAGATAGATTATTGTCGAAATAAATAACACTATAGGCAAGCCACGTCGCGACGTAAATCGACCGAAAGCCATTAAAAATGATCCCGCTGTACTATCAGTGCACAACTCTAAGTGGATCACCCGTAGGGTGGCACATGTAAAAATAACGATATAGGCTTTCACAGGACTGGTTCCTTTCACAAAAATAGTACCGGCAAAGTCAACATCCAGAACTTTAAACGAGTGCGATTGCTTCACCCTATTGGTCGGCAGTGTTGCGGCAGGGGCTGATGCAGATTGGAGCTTGAACATAGCACACACTTTTCATTTAGAGACCACCTTTTTCACACACTGGCGGCCCTTAGTCACCCAAAAAGACTCGCGTAGCTCTGAAAGGGTATCGTTTACACCACTGTGAAGCAGGCGCGCGTGCCTGTGGTCGAGGATGAGGTATGTGCATTGCAGGTACGCTGGTAATAGAATCGGACACCTCACTCTTCTGATGTTTATACGCGGCCAAGACGGGTCTTGATCTTTAAAATCTCGCCATCGTCCTGGAATGAATGCAGATCACTAATTCAGGACGCCTTAGGTACTGCTTTGGCCCTTAATAACGAGGCGAGTTCTATTCAAAAGGCTGCCGCTTGTGCATTCTTTAGCCATGTAAACCTGCCTTTGTTTATCTCAATGACATTGAGTGGGCCCGTCAGACGACGACTGCTGTGCACTTGACAATTGTGGATAGATCTCTCAATACAAGCTTCAATTCTAACAACTCGTATCCAGCTGCTGTACTTGTCGATGTCAAAAAGTGGCTCTGCTGGTGAGCATTCACAAGCCAAAACTGTTGCGTCTTCGTCCTTTGATCTAAATAGCTCATCTTCTGACTCTTGAGGACGACTACCTTCGCAGGCAGGCCACGTTTCATGGGAACCAGCAATCCAGTCAGGCCCATGCCACCATAAATCGCTAGTACAATGGTGATGGGCTGACGTGCCTCTTGTAACTAAATCGGCTGGATTTGTCTTTCTAGAGCAATGTCTCAGCGACACAGGACTGTGAGCCCTTGAATCTCAATTGCCCTGTTGCAAACGAAGGGCTTCCACTTGGTAGCTGTAGACTTGATCCAACTCAAGCAAACTTTGGAGTCGGTCCAGCAAAAGTATTCTATATTTGTGTATGGCAGAGTACTTAGAAGAGGATTAAGAAGTCGAGCCCCAAGAACCGCAGCGACAAGTTCTAGGCATGGTAAAGTGAGGCCTTTGATTAGAGCAACCCGAAACTTAGCCAGCAACTGCTGAAGGCAAACCGCTGCAGCACTGTCTTCGGCTCGTATGTGTGCCACCACTCAGTAGGCACACAGGCTAGTGTCTGTGAATATATGCAGCTGGTGCGCGCTGGTATGAGAGCTGATGCTGTGTAGTTGGTACCTCGTGGTTCTAAAGTCTTTGAGGTCTTTAGGTTCGACAGTCCTCTTCTCCCTTTCGATCTTCAATGTCTCGGGAAGAACGCTTTTTCTGTCGAGTCCTTGCATTCATATCTTTAGAAAGGCTACTTAATTCGAATGGTGAACGTTTCTAGCAGTCTCAAGGGGTCGAACATTCATGATGAAGCCTGGAGCACAGTTTGCTTAGTACGAGTCCCGTTTTAAGATTTTTCTCACGCAATCTAATTTCACCTAAATGGTGTCGTCAGTGTAGTGTCAGGATATCCCAAGGACCTTAGATTGCGAGACCTCCTCAGCCAACGCACCTCTCTTAACAGTCGCAGTTTGTTGACCACTTAATTATGCATTTTCATTCCAACCAGCTTCAGCATGGCATTCATCTCTTCGTAGAGTTGTAGCGCTTCTTTTGTAGTTGAAGCTCCGAAAACTAGGTCATCAACGTAGAAGCATGCTTTCAGTTTTGCAGCCGTTACTTACTAAATACAGTGGTTAAATAGAGTTACTTAATGCAGTGACTACGCAAGATTGTCAGGAGTGAGGTAAACGGGGTTTAAAAATTCAGACTGCATGGTGGTCTTCATCATGTACTTTTTTTATTCAAAACTTAATGCTTTCCTACGACTTGGTCCAACAACATTTCACTGACCTTATTTCTGTTGTTGAAATAATGCCCCAGGGAACACTCCTAATAACCTATTTACTTAGGGAATGAACGAGCCATTGGGTGGGCGTGTACCAAGCCTCGCGAGTGTTCGAACATCTTGTGGCAGTGTAACTGCTGCATCTCCCGCGCTCGCATGGGCTATGGGACTGGCCTCCGAGTTGTTTAGGAATGAGACACGTGTGTTGAACACTGAGCGTACTCTTCCGTTGTTTCATACCTACGAATCATTGCGTGCGTGTTCTCTCTTGCAAAACGCAACAACAAATTTGCCAGCATGCACCCGAACACATGAAAAAAAAATAATCTTGTGCAGCTTTTGGTGTAGCCCTAAAGCCTTCACTATAGCCCCTTAGGTTCCTGTGAAAACTTTATTCTTCTCTGTTTATCACGGTATCAATAGCAGCGGTGTTCGAGTAAGCATGTTCAGTTTCCTGCATTGAATTTTTTTTTGGGAGGCTCTCGAAGCTAGTGTGCCATATGCGTGCTAAATTTTGCTGTTTTTTTAGTTCTTATTTTTCATGGCAGATGGCAGGTGACACCGTTTGTCGTGTGCAGGCACGTAGCCAAAAATTTTTTTGAGAGATGTGTGTGTGGGGGGGGGGGTGGCACCCCGTTAATTTCGGGAGGAGCACCTCCTTATAATGACCATTTTTCACTCTCCTGGCCATGACGAAACTATTCGGGGAAGAAGGGGGGGGGGGCTGAGCACATGCCCGGTGTGCCACTCACTCGCTGCTCCCTTGGTCGTGTGCCACGAGTTCTGCCTAGTTGTTTCCCTTTTCAGTAGAGGCGAGGAAAGCGTCAGTAAGCAAATCAATAAAAAAAATTGGTGAGGTAGTGGCACTCTAGCACATTTGAAAAACGTTATAGTGATATTAGCCTAAATATTTAAGTATTTCTTGCTTTGCTAATAAATGCGAATCATTTCTTAGCGAGCTTCGGTGACTGACCATATCTATCTATCTATCTATCTATCTATCTATCTATCTATCTATCTATCTATCTATCTATCTATCTATCTATCTATCTATCTATCTATCTATCTATCTATCTATCTATATATCTATCTATCTATCTATCTATCTATCTATATATATACATATATATATCTATCTATCTATCTATCTATCTATCTGTCTCTCTGTCTGTCTGTCTGTCTGTCTGTCTGTCTGTCTGTATATATCTATCCGCCTACGACTTTCAGCTCTCCTGGTCGTTTGGATAATGGTATCGACACCAAACTTGGTATTGCATAATATGACAATATGACAAGCATACTCAACTAGTCATAGCATGAAAATCATATATTGTATGTCATGAATGTCATGATTTAAAATTCATGGTCATGCTACTCTTGTTGTTTCATTCACAGGACATGTTGCTAAACCGGTATAGTACGACATAATTGCATGGCGAACACAAGCGACAGACCCTAACATGAAAATCATGTCATGCGTGTGATGTGGTACCATGACTCTTTGCTACGCTCACAATGCACTCTCGGCCAATGCGCTAGCGTCACAAATACGGTCGCGGGATCAAATCCCGGCTGTGGCGGCTGCATTTTCGATGGAGGCGGAAATGTTGTAGGCCCGTGTACTCAGATTTTGGTGCACATTAAAGAACCCCAGGTGGTCAAAATTTCCGAAGCCCTTCACTACGGCGTTTCTCATAATCAAATCGTGGTTTTGGGACGTTAAACCCCACAAATCAATCAATCAGCGTCAGAAATACGATATTTGGTACTGTGGTACGTGAATAGATGACGAAGGTATCTGACTGGTGCAAACATGATAATCATGAGATGCGTGTCATGTAACGACACGACTACATGCAACGCTCATGATGTGCTGGCGGCCGTTTCGCTAGTGTCACATGTACCAAACTCGGTATTACGTGACGCTGACGGACGACATAGGTAAATGACACATAAACAACTAGATAATCACGACATGCTGTCACGTACCAACATGACTACATGCCTCACTTATGATGCACTCGCGGCCGTTTCGCTAGTTTCACATATGCCAAATTTTGTATTACCTGACGCCAATATATGAGGAAGGTATGTGAGTTGGTGCAAACATAATAATCATGAGATCCGGGTCATGTAAGAACGTAACAACATGCCAGAGTTAAGGCGCCAATACATTTCGACGTGACGTGGCGTGCGTGCTCACGGGCATTTATTTTGTCGGGTCACGCCGGCGTTGCCCCACCAGGCACCGGTCCTGCCATATACTCGAAGCGCGTGCCGGGCTGCATTGCTTTGACGCAAGCGCGCTTTAGCGCATGGAGCGTCCCTCTGCCATGAAAAGGGGGAGATGCTTGTTGTCTGACTAACGCATCGGCGCGAAATGCGGCATGTCGCATTTCTTGCCGGTTGTCGTCGGGCCGTGATGACGGAGGCTTGTCGCGCCGGTCACGCCTGGCGTGAGACTATAAAGTGCTCGCGTATTGCCAGCGTAGTTTCGCTGTGCCCAATATTCGTGTGCATCAACGTTACATTGGAGTATATTGGGCCCTTCATGATGTGCTCGCGGCCATTTTGCTAGCTCCTAAGATACCTAATTTTGTGCTACGTGACGTGAATAAATGACGAAGGTAAATGGCACATCTAAACATGATAATCATGACAGGGAAGTCATGTACGGTATCATTTGCCTCCTCCTCGTATTGTTGTGCTAATTTTAGAGTGACGTATCAAGCTTTCTCATTTGTACTTCTCATATCATCGATTCTCAATCTACGTGAGATCTGTCAATGTATTTTAGGGGTGAAGATCCTTAAAGTGGTACCCGTTCATCTCTCGTAGTTGTAGTAGTAGTGTATAACAAGTGTTACAATTTGTCCGCAAGGTGGTGCCGGTGGGAGATTTATCCTGTGCTTTGTTGAACAATAAAAAGTTCGCGGCGTGCGCGTTAACTTAAAGCCGAATGCTCCTTTCTTTCATTCCACATTAGCAGCCATTGGCATGTGCATTGAGCAGTATCTGACAAGAAAAAGATGAAAAGATGCGAGATGGTGGTACTTGGAGTGTTGAATAGATGGACGAACGGACACACAGACGGATGCATGAATGGACGCACGAACAGACGCACGCACGGTTGGGCGGATGGACGCACGTACGGTCACACAGACGGACGCATTGACGGACAGAAGCAAGAAAGAATGGACGGATGAATGCTTCGCCCCTCTCTCCATCATTCACTCCGTGGATATGTCATTTTTTTAAAGTGTAACTTTGTTCATTAGGTTCAATCCGTGTTTGAGCATTGCATGCCTTGAAATAAGCCACTATTGTCCACTTGGTTGTGGGTGCGATTACGGCAGATGAGGTCAACGAAGGAAGAACAAACCATGATCGCACTGGTCGGTTACGCCGTTACTAGGGAACGCACACGAACTCACGTTTCTGCGCCTTGTATGATAACCCTATGCATAGCTGTTTGCGTGTTCGGAGTACCCTAGTAAAAAGAATAAAGACTCTTTGTTGAGTTGATATTGCCACGGCATCGCCATGTAGACAAATAGAGCAGACTGAAGGTTCAAGATGCAAGTGCTTATTTGGCTGAACTTGTGGTCGATGAACGGGAAGGGAAATTACAGCTACGCAGACTGGCACTATTAGCAGCTAACATAACGCCGGCTGTCGATCGACTGACAAGCAGTGAAGCGCCGCGGCATTTATACCTGTACCGTTGAGTATTCCAGCCTCATCACTGGTTCTTGCGCAAGCAGCAAAATAGTCTAGAGAGTTCCATGCTATCCGGAGTCACCGTGTTATTATAGGCAGCATTTGTCTCATGGAAGCTTTTCTATTTCTATCGAAGAAAAAAAAATTGAAAGATGGAAGCATTGTGGCGATGAGCTGGTTCTAAAATGCCCTTAGCCAATCGCGCAGGACAATAGTAAGATTGAAGAGTTTCACAGTTGGTTTAACAGGGGGCAAAATGATGAGGAACGTGTCGCATGCCACTGGTGGTCTTAAAGTCACTGAAACTATTCTGCAAAATATTTCAAGACTAATTTTTTATATGCCATACCATTTTACTTTTGGGGGGTGGGGGTGAGGAGAGAGAATACCTGATGTCATCCGGTATAGCCAGCATTGCATTGTCTGCGTTCAGTCGTTGATCACGTGTACGGCTTCACCGTCATTGCCTTTTGTGAATAAATTGACATCTTCGCTTCGCCAAGTATCTAAACGCCGAATGCAATGCTCGGTCATCAACCCTTTGGTATTATAAAATCTCATTGTTGTTTATTTTTGAACTCTTTCACCAGCTGAGTTTGGACAAGGTAATTGTGTTGAGTAGCTCATCAGCCTCTGTTTCAAGGCTTGACAGAAGAAGTATGTGGTCTCGTGTTGGCGCATCTTTTGACAGTTCTTCATTTCATCTGCAAAATAACCTCATAATAGTACCTGATATAACTGTTGTGCCGACCCCGACTGCTTTATTGAGTGGTTTCTCAGTTTACACATTCACTGAGAGTGACGATTGCATCGGTGTTGTCGACGCAAGCAGTACTTTTTTTTTAATCAGATTTATTGGGAATCACATGTTGTACAGTGGTGAACTCTCAAGTCTAAAACGACCAAAATCATGCACAGAACAGCATTAGTGACATCAACAGCCGCAAATACCCCACATCTGAGCATGCCTGGTTACAGTGATGTACCTGCCTGGCAGTTTCGATCCTTCTGGACGGCTTCGCCGTCGTAGTACTGTAAACTGTATAGCACCGTAAAAAAATTAATAAACCAGCAATTGTCTGGATAGGCGCGTTTTAGACTCTAAACCTAATTTTACTTTGTGTTGCCACACTACAGCGAGAACGTTTTGCTTCGTTTTTTGCTTGTTTTTTATCGCTAGATTGTTTAGAGCTCTTAAACAGATAAAACAGTCAGCAAGACCGCGGAGATAACTGCAAGTCAGGTACATCACTTGCGCCATGCATGCTCAGATGTGGCGAATTCGTGACTGCAGAAGTTGCTCGTGCTGTTCCGTGTGCGACGCTCTGTCGTCCTAACTCGGTGACAACTTTTCTTGCCACTGAAGGGAAAGCTACGGAGGTGAAGCTTCTGCACATGTGGCACTACGCGACGTAGTCCGTTTTGACGCGCGTCTCGAAACGCTGGGGAAAGAGACGGCGGAACACCATCAGCGTTTCATGTAGACGCAGACGCCGCTTTGCGTTTTTAAAGCGCGTAAAAAGGTGGAACGTTCTCGTGCACTCAAAAATTCGAATTCATAACGAAAAAAAAAATGGCAGCATATCCACAGAGTGAATGATGGAGAGTGGGGCGAAGCATTCGTACGTCCATTCGTTCTTGCTTCTGTTAGTCCGTGCGTCCATCTGTGTGACCGTACATGCGTCCATCCGCCCGTCCGTGCGAGCGTCTGTTCGTGCGTCCGCTCACGCGTCCATTTATGCATCTGTCTGTGAGTCCGTTTGCCCATCTATTCAACACTCCAAGTACTACCATTACGCATCTTATCATCATATATTCCCCATATAGAAGCACCGCCATACAGCGGACATTTCAAGGACTAAACGAGAGGTGGCACACGCACACTCTCTTACGGCTTGCGCTCCGGGTCTACTTCCCATCTTTAACCCACCTCGAGTTCATAGTATATACTAGTTCACTGTATTCATGGCACTGCGACCCAACGCTCACTAAACCTTTCTAAAACCAAGGAGGTTATGCCGGTGAGTATAACGTAGCAACCTTTTCCTGTCAGATAGTGCTCAATGTACATGCCAATCGCTGCTAACGAGAAATGAGAGAAAGGAGAATTGGTCTTTTACTTTCTTACCGCTTGCGCTTCGTATCTACTTCCCACCTTTAACCACCGCAAATTCATGGTATATACTAGTTCATTGCATTCATGGCACTGCGGCTCAACGCTCACTAAACCTTTTTAAAACTAAGGAGGTTACACCAAGCGAGTATAACGTAGCAACCCTTTATTGTCAGTTAGTGCTCAATGTATATGCCAATGGTTGCTAATGGGGATCGCAGCGTGCACGTTAACTAAAAACCGAATGCTCCTCTCTCTATTTCCCCATTAGTAGCCATTGGCAAGTACACAGAGCACTATTTTTTATTGTTCAGCAACGCACAGAAGAAATTTCTCACCGGCGCCACCTTGGAGGTCAAAATGTTATACTCGTTACACACTTCAACGGCTACGAGGGACGGACGGGTGCCACTATAAGGAGCTTCACCCCTAAAAAACAATTCGGCAGATCCCACGTACCTGGAAATCAATGTTATGCGAAGCATACAGGGGGAATGTGACCTTGTTGTAATTAATTTTATTGAGCGACACGTCATGAAATGGCGGTAAATATATGTATAAGTGTTGCACGCACTGAAATATGTTGAGGCGTGACATATGTTTATATAACCAGTTGTTTCCACTTGCACGACGATGCCAACTGGAACATACGTATTAGCAACAACAAAAGCTGATATGAAGCGCTGATGCTCGCAAGGATGCTGCTCCTTGACGTTGCTACATAAATCAACTTCAGTGCATGGCAAATAGCCACAATTGACGTTAACCCAGCGTGATGGGTCTTTTATATGAGTACATATGTAATGTTTAAAAAATTGGGTAGACAGCACTGAAAATACCATTGACGTTTCACGATTTATTATTTGCATTCGTCGGGGGTTGAACGCTGCCTATGTCACGTTTTTCTTAACACTCACATTTATGCTATGCCTTCACTGGGTCGACTCTAGCGATGTCGCGTACAATAACGCGCACGCGTTAAAATAGCCCATGTGTGTTCTCGTCGTTCGTGGGTAGATACTATAACCACCTGTGGCACATGCCTGTATACAAGTGGCGCATACCCGCCCGTACGTATGTGCCACTGTCTGGCGGGAAGTGTTTGACGACATACGCGACGGGATTGTGACAATAATCATGTCTTGACCAGTGCGTCCAATTCGTCAAACTGTCTTAACCTCCCATGCTGACTTTGGTTCACGCCAAGGTAAGGAGGGACCACGAGAGCACTCAAACGTAAGCAGAGATAGATAGATAGATAGATAGATAGATAGATAGATAGATAGTTGATAGATAGATAGATAGATAGATAGATAGATAGATAGATAGATAGATAGATAGATTCAAATGGGCCGAAGTTCGCTAAAAATGCTTCGCATTTATTAGGTTAAAGAAAATACGACTATCTTAATGGTGGGAGCTGCGTCCAGTCTCGAATTGCTGCACGTAGAAAATAAACAGGCACCTTCTATATTTCACAGTGAAAATACGGGCGCTACTTTGGAACTACTTTCACTGGCGATAGAAGCCCGCGATTCTGCTCTGTACCCTTTGCTTCAATGCCAAGAAACGTTGTCACCGAGAATAGACATGAGAGTTGATTACTGTATATCAAGAAGCATACGCGCAGCAGCCAGAAAGAGAATTCTGTACGTATTTTTATACGGTAATATTTCATGTTATTACTTCTTCTTCGATTTGCGAACTACTCAGTGGTGTAGCTTCATGTTAAGTGTGCGCCATATGTGAGTAAAAAAATGGCAACCCTGCGCGAGACAAGCCACAGAGTCATAGCGTGAGCTGGATGACTGCCGTGCATAGAGTTTCATTGAAGAATACGTGGAGAAAAATCTGGCTGTAGTGTCTACAGGGGCTTCTTCAGCTGCGCTTGTAACCCCATGGAAGTGTGTGGCAAGTACAGGCTTCGGATCCGCTTTGGAAAACTCACACTCTTGAGATTCGTGACTTATGTTCGCTGAGTGTAAAACAAAGTGATAATAAAGTATTTTTAATTCAGACCTGCTTCAATTTTTTCTATGTAAATCTTATGAAAAGCGATTTCATGGCCATAAGGTAGAAGTGAAATAAACAAATTTAACCACTAGGGTATGCTTTGCTCTGTCATTGCGTTCCAAATTTGGCATAACAGTATAATATAATATTTTTCACAGCACTTAAAAATAAACATACTTGTTTTTTCCTCAAAAATGTGCTGTATAGCTTTAGTTAAATAACAGTACAGTACTAATTAGAAGCCACCTACGTTTCGTCTGCAGTGATGTCAGGTGCGCCTGTCGAAGTGGTGTGCACCCAACACTCCCCTGGTTTTGTGTTGAAGTCGAGTCGGAAGAGCACGATGAGCTCCTACTAACCTTTGCCGTCGTTTTAACAGTCACCTCTAAACAATTTCTGTCAAGAAGTGCATATAAAAAACGTTGTTTTGATGCGATATCCTACACTGGCCTGGGACGCTACATTTATGCGTGGCAGTGAGTGGACGACGTTTCGCCTAAACTGTAAAATGCAATCTGTGAAGCTGCAGCATTGCAGCACATCAATCAGCTCTTCGAACAACAAAGGCGCTGCTTCAGTGCTTCGCACCGCACCCCACTACCAGTCTGCGCGGAGAACAAAACTGAAACTGCAGAAAAAGTTTGTAGACATTTTGTTAGGTAAGGCAATCTAATTGAAAGCTTGTACTTCCAATTATTCCTATATATGCGGTACACATTGCAGGGCGCGACTTTCTCTAGATATTAGTGTATAAAACTCTTTGACTGCCCTCAGAGCCCGTTATTCATTTTATTAGAGTGCATACTTAGAACGTTGTTTCAAGGTTGTAGTACTAGAGAATTCTTCACTGTTTTAAACTTTGCCGTTGCACCCTCTATGAGTCTGTAAAGCAATGCGTGCGAGTATATTGTTCGGCACTTTTTATAGCGAAAGCTGTTGTTAGATCGCAACAAGGGTTTCATGTGGCGCCGTAGGTGTCCGTCACCGCCCACTCGTGTTCAAAATCATAATTGCATGAAATAAGAAAAGTAACACTTTAATAATTAAACACCAAGGATAGAGCAGGATAGAACCCGGGTCCCCTGCGCGCCAGCCGAGTATTTGGAGAACCACGCCTGTGCTTGAAAGACAGTTGCACGCTTGTATTAGGCAGGCTTGATGTTGAGAAATGAATGGTTTTAGTAACAAAGCGTTTTAAAACAGCAAAGGAACAACCAGGCATCACACAATGCGAACGAGTGGGTCTTCCATTGCTGCAACCCATCAGAAAAGCATGTTTTTGATCACATGTTAACGGTGTCGCACACCACCTTAAAGCATGACTCATCGTCGTCGTCAGGTACTGCATAAAAAATTTGCACAAAGTTTCTTTCAAGTGGTAGCTTCTATGAAGATTGATGAAAGATAGCACAGTAAATGTTTGTCTACTATACAAAAATAATTAATTTATGAAGTATGGGTTACCCGCCAAGTGTGCATGTAGCAGTGACCCAAAAAGTATTCAAAATACTCTGAAAGGCCAATTTTTCAGCTTTTGATGTGATTGTGCTGGGCATTTTTTTATATTGCGGATGATAACGACGCTGTATACTGGAATTATGACTGAGCCAATGCATTTTACTGTCTCTGCGCCACCACTCGTTCGGAAGTACACATTATAGGATGCTTGGGCAATTGTCTGTTATGTTACACTTTTATTGTATTCAAGAAAACAATGCCGAGGCTCCAAGGTGGCATACTTTATCAAATATCGACCTGCGCCTGTTTTTTTACATTAATACTGCGACGAACACCGGCGAATGCAGCAGAGGACAGCATCCCCGCCTAAATCGACTGTTCTGAGTTGACACCAGCCTAACCTGAAATATTGTTGCTGGCAGCAACCAACACACAAGTAGTGTGGTATGTGGCCATCCTACAGAGAAGAACAAGTTGCGCAGTGTTTGGGTTTGTTGCCTACTTTTATATAATTCGGAATCTCAATGTTGTGTGACATGCAGGCGGGGCAACGTCCATCCGAAATGCAAGTTTATACGAGGTTCTTTGTAAGAAACATTTGGTCTACATTTTATTAACACGAGGTCATGATGACACGCACTCTTGACTATTGACTGACTAGTTTTCCTCTCACGGAGTAAAATAGTCGTAACAATCTTGAGAACCGCCGTTCAGAGTCAGTCAACAGCCGTACACTGGCGCTGAACTCACACACGTATGGTGCTACAGCGGTTGGGAGGGTCTCTGCCCATTGCGATGGCTTGCATAAGCGTACCAAGTCATCTTCCATTCTTAACAATCATGGTAAACGAAGCAGCTTCCCAGCGACGGTGAATTATACATTGTTTATTTGACTAAATAAATTATCACAAGGCACAGACAGCGAATGCATATATAATAAACCTTCATTGAGTATAACACAAATTTTGAAGCTTATCGAACAAGTGAGATAGTGCTAGTTCTATCTGATAAACAGGGTACTTGATAATTTCACACGTTGAGTGTTACGACTACATGAGAGCCCTTTATTCATGAAAGTGGAAAGGGTAGATAGGCTGACCGCCATTCTGAGAGCAGATGTGGTGGTTAGTTACCAAACAAGGACAATACACTCGGCGGACAACATTCTAAAAACCAGGTCCGGGAAGATATGCTCAAAGAAATAATCTGAGATACAGATGAAAAATAGACACTAGAAGCCTGAAATACATTTACACAGATACATTTAATTTTTATGCAAATGGGTATTAACAAAATGCTTTCTCAAAAGAATAAAAGTATTTGGGAATACAGATGCATGATACAGATAAGAGAATGCAAATAGGGCATTACCTGTTCAATTTGGAGAATAATATTCCCTGCAAGGACAATAACCAGGCACAGGGCAGTATTGTGAACAATTTTTATGTTCAATGACACTTCTTAGTCAAGAGGATCAAACGAACCACTGACGACACCAATGAATCGGAAAAACAATACTTTATTCCAGTCCAAATGTGTGCATTGATGATATGGTTCTTGCGGTAACTGCACTTGAGAAACAGGTTCTAATATAGGTTGTAATTTAACGTAAGCTCTCGGCCTCGAATAAGATATTGCGAATTGACATTATGCTCGAAGAGAATCAGGCTGTGGCGCCTGCCCTGAAAGACTGCGACTATTCCATCGATATAGCTCTACTGCCTCCGGGTTTCTCCAATCACAGCGTCGGGTGCGTTTTTGCGCCTTGTTTACAAGCACATCACCCTTGAAGTCAGTTATTGATGCACGAAGGTTGCGCCAGAGCTGAACTGAGTTTGTTAGCGTTCCTGAGTGTACGAATTCAGTTAAAAGAAACGAAAACAAACAGACTAAGTGCCCTCTTTTGGACACCAAATAACTGTTTAAAAGGTAAGAGTTCCAAGTGAAGCGGATTTATTCAACCACTAACCCCAGTCCTCAGCCACGATCATCCCGGATGCGTTATTATCCTGAAGCCCGAGCCGCAAGTGAACTGCATGAGCCATTTTTCCAAGATACAGAGCCCCTTATTCCAGTTAGTGCAGTAGCTTTAACACCTCAGTCGGGCTCCTCCTTCTCGATTCAAACCAGTCACACATACGACACCACCCACCATATCACCACCCAATAACACACTGTCGTCGACGGGTCGTTGCACTCGGTGATGCAAAGTCCCTGCTGTCAATGACTTTCACGTAACGCCACCTAGCTATGTTTTCCGCCAGAAGGCAGGAATTGGCATGCCGGGACTTAATTGCTTTTCTCGAGACATACAAGTCAGGTGGGCATGAAAGTAGCCAAAACTTTCCACTAAGTAAGTGGCGCCAGCTGTGGCACCACTCCACTGTCTCTATGAGCCTGCAAAATTTTCCTCCATTTGTGGGGCGCCTCCCGCCTTGGGGAGCATTGTTTAAAAGCGTCAAGATCACTTTACTCATGCCCACTTTTCTCAGATGCAACGCCTCGCCAGCGACAGTCAGTCATTAAAGCACTTTACTTATGATGTCGGTGACCAGTGGCATATGCTTCGCGTTTCACAAAAGCCTTCCTATCCCCCTTATAAAATGGTCAGCTGTCTTCTGTCTCTGCCAAAATAAAAGAATATCTCTGTCCTTTACTGTATCACGATGTAGTCCGCAGAGATTAAGAGTATTTCAATACAAAGATGCAAGTACATTGCAAAAATTTATATCAAAACAAGGAAAATTACACCAAATATTTTTCTTTATTTTAGTTTAGCACATACTGCAGACCACATTCTGACCCTTGCAGGACGGCAATACATAATTGCTTACAGTGCTAAACATATATACATACAAAAATAGTATACACCTACATTCATATAAATATACATATTCAAAGAAATACAACAAAGTTAAACAGAATGTTCTTAGATGCGCAGAAAGGTAGATGTCAATCACATCGTCAGAGGTTCTAAGATGCTGGCAGCGAATACCATTCTGGAATGGCCCATGGAAAAAAAGAAAAACTTGTACGTGTCTCTTCTGGCATACATGGGTGTAAGTGCATTTGAGCAATGGTGCCGTGTTTTGCTTGCGGAAAGAGGGCTTACATAAAGGCGAAGCGATGAGGTTGAATTAGAGGGTCATTAGTTTATGTAAAAATTCCAGGCGGTACTTTTGACCTCTTGGTTGAAGAGAAGAAGTGTCAATAACCAACATAAGTTGCGACGGTGAGTCTTAACTTTGTATGATAAATAAAACGAGCTGATTTTACTGCATTTTCTTTCTGATTTTTGTTATATCGAGCGTAGTATGGGATGCCACATGACGCAGGCATATTCTAGCTTTGAGCGAATATAAGTTAGGTAATTGAGTAACGTATGTTTGAAGGGGAATTCCTATGATTGTGTGGCAGATAAGCTAGTTTGCGGAATGCAGCGGAGCATGAGTTTTTGATGAGAATGTTTCAAGAAAATTGTCAGGAAAGGTTACGCAAATGTATTCATAATTCCTAGCTTGTTTTATTAGAACCGGTCCCCATTTGTTGACGTAATCGAGGGGATCATTTTTATGAGTTACGCAAAGGGGGACTGTTTTGTCGGTGTTCGCTGCCATGCCTGTTTTTCGCACCACAAGGATATGTTCATCTCAAGGCCCCTAAGCAAGCATTCATAAGATACGTTTTTAATAACTGTTGATATTATCGTGTCGCAATACTGTTCAGCCTTGCTCAAAGAAGGGCATACTTACGGCGCCTTTTTTCCTCTCAGCGATTATCATTCATCTCATCGACCTTTCTTTGCGTTCATTTCACATGCGGCGTTTCCACTGTCATCGTAAAGTATGTGTGACCAAGCCTCTGGATCATGTTGTTCTGTGGTTCACAATAGCAGAAAGCGCCGCAATCGCGCCGTCTTTTCAAGCGTTGCGATCATTTTATGCTGAAAATGTGCTAATGCTGATCGATTCACAGTCGTCAGTATAGCGACTACATCGAGACCTACCTGAAGAAAGTTCACATGGCAATGTGGTTCTCAATGAACACCTGATCTGAAAGAACGTCAAATTGTTGCAGTGCATCCACTCCCACGTTAGAATTGAAAGCGATGAAATAGCTGGTGCACTTGTACATGAAGCGCGAGCTTGTGCTAAAAAAATAAGAGCTCCTAAAATTTACCATAACAAAGATGTAATAGACAGGGACGTCAGAGAATTCACAAGTTTTCGCATCAGTTATGTGTAATCCGCGGACTTTGCAGAGAACAAGTGACCCTTTTTTGGTGGACGAGGACTCACTACGTATACACGCTGGTGTGACTATTCAAGACTGGGCGTGGCGCTTTTCCTTATTGCTTCTTTTTGTGGTGGCATCGGCGAGATCGAGCCTTTGATCTGCTGTTCCAGTGGTTTCAGAGAGAAAGAACAGCAATGGTACGTAGGTACCGAAGAGGTTGTCACAGACACGACACATTTAATGTCATTTTGGTCAATGCCCCAGGACAACAAGAAGAGCATGCAGTGAGTTTTCATGGCTTCCTATGAGAAATTGGGCTGTATGATACATGTGACGGACACGCGCACTTTAGCAGGTACTTAGGTGCGATCATCACCGGTTGTTTAGGCCAGGCTCACTCTCTGCTCTTTTTCAACCACACCATCATTATTCGAGAGCCGATGGAGTGCGAAAAAAAGCGAAGTTGCCCTTCACATGCCTCTGCGCTTCAAAAAACTTTTCACACGAGCAAAATTAACTGTAACTGTTCATGCAGTGAAGCTTAATAACAGAATAAACAATTTTTGTAAGAACTCGTGACGTATTCCCCTGATTTAGTGCGATAGCTAGAGGCTAAGGTTGTGTCAAAGAGACAAGCCCTCAATACTTTGTTTCTTTCATTCAACCTATATTTATGCCAGCCGTCACGCACAAGCCGACACCACATCAAACGAGAAAAACGTCTAAAGTGTGTGGAGATACAGATTGTGAACGGGGAACATCGTCTCATCCCTTTCACCTATAGTCCCTGACGGGCGCAAATAATTGACAAGCGCAAAATTGTGTCTCAGTTGTAGCATTGAGTGCTCAAGTTTGATGTGTCAATACCACGATATGTCTATTAGGAACGAACTATTAGTGTTCCCAAAATTTTCGACTAACTAGTGTAGTTTAACGCCCACCTAAATGTAAGCAACCGATTCTCTGGCTTGCGCCTCTGTCTGAATGCCACAACCGCGCGCGGCAAGTATTAGAAGCCGCGAACACCAGGTCCAATAGAAGCACCATTAACGTTCCTCTAACGTTACTCTATTCATCGTTACCCGCTCACCTATACTCTCCTCCCTGTTAGAGTTAGTGGCAGATATATATATATATATATATATATATATATAATATATATAGATATATATATATATATATAATATATATATTTCACTTCCATGGAGGGATGACTGGGTGTTGGCTTCTGTAGTGAGGTTCGGAATAAAAAGATGGACGGACCGACGACGAAAAAAAAACTTATTAAAAACAGCTGCTATGCGTTGGCCTGGCTCTGGCCACCGGTACATTATTTGCAATTAGACGTAGTCTTTCACCTTTTCGGGCCTGTTGGATTGCCCACAGTTGGTCATGCACATCTTTGCAAGTCAGAGAACTTGGCCATTGCTCCTCAAGGAGGTCCGGACCCATATTGTGCTCTCGGTATATCGGTATATGACCAGTAGCTGTGCGCGTTGCCTTAATTGTGCGTCCTATCCGTGTATTCGTATGTGCACTGGTTATCGCGTTATTACCTGTAATAAAGCGTTTGGTAACAGCGAATGAACAACCATGATCGCACAATGCGAATAGAGCAACCAGTGGGCCGTCCAATGCTTCAACCTATCACAAAAGCTTGTTCTTGTTCCCCTATAACCGTGTCGCACACCCACTTTAGCAGAACTCATCGTCGTCAGCACTGCATGAACAATTGGCAAGAAATTCCTTATATATGTTTAGCGGGTAACAGGCTTCTCAGAAGAAGGACGAAAAATAGCATAGCGATACCTGCCTACTACCCAAAAATTATTTATTATTGCCCTAGTGGGTATCAAGCAAGTGTGCTTGCAGTAGTTAGCCAATGAGTGTTTTGAAAAGGCTCTGAAAGGCCACTCTTCTATCTTTCGCTTGAGTGTGCTGTGCCCTCCGCGCAGGCCTGGCTTTTTTAACCGCATGATTAATATTGTGGATAGTGTGCTGTGCCTGAAGATCGGGAAGGATATTGTATACCAGCGGGGTACTTGGTTGTCGATCCGGTTACAAAACAAATCACGAAAAAAGTCTCCAA
>WOVY01006470.1:0-31829 GCA_013436015.1 Rhipicephalus annulatus
AGAACGAGGGCACTCGATGAACTACGAAAAAACACTGGAATTACTATCAAACCGGCTGATAAAGAGGGCTGCATAGTAATTTTAAACGTGTCGGACTACTTAAAGGAAGGGGAACGACAGCTATCAGACACAAAATTCTACAAAGAACTTCCAACGGACCCGACTCCCAAATTTGAAAGGGAGATAAAAGTAACCCTAAACAATCTCCGCCGGGACGAGAATATTACCGGCAAAATGTTAAAAGCAATGTTACCGGCCCATTCTGTTCCCGGTCGATTCTATTTGCTCCCCAAAATACACAAGGCAGGTAATCCGGGACGTCCGGATAGTATCCAGTAACAGCACATCAACAGAAAATATATCAGAATTCATCAATTCCTTAATAAAAAACATCCCCCCAAATTTTCCTTATTACCTAAAGGACACAAACCACTTCATCTGCGAAACTTCAAGTCTCGACATCCCAGGCGGCAGTTTTTTGGTGACCATGGACGTCTGCTCACTGAACACCAACATACCCCACCATGACGGAATAGCGGCTATGGTTTCTGAATATGTAAAATCTGACTCATCAACTAGTGTAAGTGGCGAGGTACTGTTTACACTTCTACACTTCTTGAACTTGTACTAAAAGATAACCATTTTGAGTTCAACGGCAAGCATTTCCTTCAGGTCAGTGGCACTGCAATGGGCACGAAAATGGCCCCAAACTTCGCGAGCACCTTTAAAGCTTCACTTGAAATCCCATTCATTGAGGGACGCACCTTGAAACCTTTCTACTACAGAAGATACTTAGACGATATTTTTATGATATGGAACCATGATGAGGGAAGTCTTTTTCGCTTCATAGAGGATTTTAACAAATGCCACCCGTCAATAAAATTCATGCACAAAATTTCCAAAACTAGCATTAACTTTTTGGACGTCACTGTCACGGTCGAAAATGACCGCTTGTCAACAAACCTTTACAAAAAGCCTACAGACCGTCAAATGTACCTACATTTCAACAGCAGCCACCCAAAGCATTGCAAAACGGGTATTCCATATTCCCAGGCCTACCGGTACCGAAGAATATGCACCGATATGCGGGAATTTGACAGACACGCGGAACACCTAAAGAATTCCTTATTGAAACAAAATTATCCGGAAGACATTATTGACGATGCCATACTACGTGCTCGCAACGTGAACAGGAATGATATAATTCAGGGACCAAACAGAGTATCTAAAACGACTTCCCAAACGAACCTTGTACTAACTTACTCCTCATCAGCGCCACGAATCAACAACATACTTTCCCGCCATTTCAACATAATCAGGCAAAGCAAACGACTAACTTCTATTTTCGCAAAGCCACCTCACGTGGTGTACCGCCGGGATAAAAACCTGAAGGACATTCTTGTCAGAGCAAAAACAAACACCCCCAAAATTCAATCAGGGTGCTATCCCTGCGGAAAAGCTCGATGCAAGGTATGCCCACACATGGTCACAACACGTGAATCCGAAGCGAACTTCTCGGATTTCGAATTCTGCATTACTGAAAGCCTTAATTGTGACTCCAGTAACGTAATATACATGCTACATTGCAACATCTGCGGACAAGAATATATCGGCCAAACAGACACGCCATTTCGGCTGCGGTTCAATAATCACCGGTACCACGCCACTTCACTGCCGAAGCTACCTTTATCTAGACATCTGCGCCTGCCAAACAACAGTTTTGAAAATATCAGCGTAACTCTTTTGCAGTCCGGTTTTTCAAACAGACGCGAGCGCGAACAGCGTGAGGCATATTTTATTTTCAAATTTCGTACATTAGTAGCCGGCATCAACGAGGACCCCGGAAAACTCAACTGCCTCCGAGAAGTAAGCCAGGATAAAATTGGTGACAAAGATTGATAGCTGCAGACCATGCTTTTTTCTGACTGACTCGTACGTGTACACTGTCTTTTCTTTTTTTTTCTTTTTTTTCCACGTGCACATACAAAGTGTTTACGTTCGCCTACCACTTCATGACCATTGAAGGGAAACGGACGAAGATTAAAGGTAAATAGCCGACCGACCCATTAACGAGAAACCTTTCCTTTACGCACGCCGCCCGCCGCCCGCCGAACAACCCATTACGGGGAAACCACTTTCTTTACGCGCGCTGTCACGGACCCTCCCGGCACCGCGGCGACAATCTTGGGTGGCCCGACACACGTCAAGAACTGAACAGCACGTAATATGAACCGTATGTGGATGTAGACGGACAGTTGCCTTCGTTCTCAGTGTTGACAGTGGTTCTTCCTCTTTTTTACTTTCTTTTTTTCTTTCTTTTTTTTCGTCTTTTTTCTCCCCTTTTTTGATTTTTGTTTTTCTTTTTTCAAGTTCCCTCTCACTCTCGCAAACGTCTTTCAAGGCGAGAGGGACGCGGCAGCAACGAAGTTTGGAAGCTCATGTCAGTATAACTCATCCCCTGATGAAGGGAGGACCCATCCCGAAACGGTTGGAAAATAAATATATTTATCCTTGTTGACAACGCTCCCGTTGTGCCATATCCCTTGCCTTCACGAAGACTAACTGGCCCATTGAATTATTACTACCACTATATATATATATATATATATATATATATATATAATATATATATATATATATATATATATATATATATATATATATATATATATATATATATATATATATATATATATATATATAAACACAGGCACCTGTGGCTAGCATTTTTGGATATCGAGGGAGCGTACGGTAGTGTGGTTCAAGAGGACTTGTGGGAAATACTGGACACACTAGGTGGGAAAATGTAGTCACTAATCTTTTAAAGGATATTTATAAAAGTAACAAGGTAGTTATAAAGTGGGAAAGACAGGTATCCAAGCCCACAAAGGTAAATTGGGGCCTTAGACAGGGTGTTCTCTGTCACCCTTGTTATTCTTGATGTACCTACAAGGATTCGAGGCCAAATTAGAGGGAAGTGGACTTGGCTTCAACCTCTCTTTCGTCGAAGAAGGAAAACTGATTGAACAGGCACTACCAGCATTGATGTACGCAGATGATATAGTGCTAATGGCCGACAACAAGGAACATTTGCAAAGATTTATGGACATCTGCGGTAATGAGGGAGATATGTTAGATTTCAGATTCAGTAAGAAATAATCAGCAGTCATAATTTTTAATGACAATGAAGGTGGTGAGCTTAGGATACAGGAGGTCACGCTAGAGATAACAGATAAATACAAATATCTGGGCGTATGGATAAGCAATAGGACCTAGTGCCTAAGGGAACACGAAATATACGTAACGACTAAAGGTAACAGTAATGTAGCAGTGATGAAAAATAGGGCAATGTGGAATTACAATAGGTATGATGTTGTGAGAGGAATATGGAAAGGGGTTATGGTTCTTGGTCTGACGTTCGGCAATGCGGTCTTGTGCATGAGATCAGAAGTTCAAGCAAGATTAGATATTAAGCAACGTGGAATAGGTAGGCTTGGTTTAGGAGCTCACGGGAATGCACCAAATCAGGGAGTACAAGGTGATATGGGTTGGACACCATATGAGGGCAGGGAAGCTAGCAGCAAGATAAAACTTGAGAAGCGATTGAGACAAATGGGGGAGGAGCGTTGGGCTAGGAAGGTTTTCAGCTACTTGTACATGAAGAATGTCAATAAAAAATGGCGGAAGCGAACCAGAAGATTGACGGGTAAATACGCAGAAAACAACAGGGGTCAAACCAAAAATAACTATTGGTTAAATAGAAGGCGAAGGAAACGGAGACCAACTTGTGGAGAATTGGCATGATTAGGAAGTCCGCACTAGAGATCTATCGAACTTTTAAGCAGGAAATCGCCAAGGAAAGAATCTATGATAATACTCGGGGTAGTTCTCTACTGTTTGTGGCCAGGACGGAAGTATTGCGAACCAAGACATATCGGGCGAAATACGCAGGGGCAGACACGATATGCAGTGCATGCAGAGAGGAGGAGCAAACTGCCGAACACTTCATAATGTTCTGTAAAGGGCTTCACCCTATAGTCCAGGATGATGGCGAAGAGTTTTTCAAAGCACTGGGGTTTAGGGACAGGGAGGGCAAAATAGACTTTAAGCAGGTAGAAATAACTTGAAGGAGGTTATCTGATTGGTGGCTAAAGTCTAGGCCAGAGAGAAAATTAAACCCTTCACTGCAAAGTACCAGTCCTCAACTTCACTTTTTAAATGAAAAAAAAGATAAATGTAGTTGTTGGTTCACTAAATATTATGGCTAGGTGGCGTGAGCCGCCGCCCAATCTGAAGGGTACAACCGCATCAATTCATCCATCCATTCATTCTTGAAAATGTTGCCACTAGATGGCGTTATGGGTTTTTTAACAGTTACTCTGGCTAGGGCAGATTAATCTGGCCCGCCCGATACAAAAAGATCAGCCTCAAATCATCATCATCATCAGTTGACGAATAAAGAGAATAGACGGCGGTGGTATCTTAAGAAATTCACAGCATAAATACGCTGTGAATGATCATGAGTGGAGTGCAGCGTCCGTGCGTCCGTCTGTCACACAGACAGACAGACAGACAGACGGACGGACGGACGGACGGACGGACGGACAGACAGACAGACAGACAGACAGACAGACAGACAGACAGACAGACAGACAGACAGACAGACAGACAGACAGACAGACGCTTCACCCAACTCATCATCATCCAATCCATGAATATGCTTTCAATTTTTGTTTAAATGGACGCTAATAATCGACGAGACACAAAAAAGTACTCACCACAAATGTGCCAGTTCTGTGAGTATCTGTCTTCTGTCCCGGCAGTTACTTCACAATGACTATTACCTCTTGCAGTAGTGTGAACTCATAAATGTTGCTGTTAATTTTAAGCGAATTATTTTTTGTAATTGCTGCTAAAACTGCTTGTGCACTGACATATGTTACTCTGAGCCTCTTCGTTTCTCAACTAAAACAAGTGAAGTGTCTGTATTACAAAAAATGCAGTGTAATCAATTGTGAACGAAAAGTTCTAATAGATGCAAGCAAAAAAAGTCACAGCTTTGCCGCAGAGGCGAAGCAATGAACGCAATAGAAACAAATTGGAAGGTCACGCGCAGGATGGCAAGCAGATCGAAACGTGCCCCGCGTTTCTCACGCACAAATGACGCACTAAACGTACTCGCAGACAAAGATGAACGCGAATAAGCGTCTCAGTTGTTACTTCGCTGTGTCTGAAAAGCGCGCCCTTTTCGCCAACGGAGGCTGTGGAACGATTGCAGTGAGCTTTGTGCGCTCCGTAACTACAACAGAGTCGTTCCAGTGCAAGCACAACACCAGCCAAGACGTATGATCCTCCCCAACGGGAGATAAGGGCGCGCGAGAGATCGTCTGCTACCTCCTCTCCACGGGCCAAAGTATGCGTGAGAGATGAGAGCCGCCGCTCGCTAAATGCGCCATCTAACTGATAATGCTGAAAACACACTAGTCCCCCACCCCGAGATGTCCGCCAACAGCTGTAAGGGGGTAGATATAAATAGCTTGCCGTTTGAATGTTAAAGGAGGTACTCTTCGGTAGCTCACTCCACTTTCGGCTTCTGTAGGAGACGGACGTGTGATGGCTCGCTCCGTGCGAGGTGCTTCGGCGGCCGCTGCTGGCCGCGGTGTTAGGTTCCCTTCTGCACCATCGGATTACCGGTTTTTGTTGCCTACATTGCCGTTGGGTGACAGTATGGAAGAGTGTGTGTTTCTACACGGTGATTTGGAAAAAAGGCCATAACGGTTAGAAGACTTTCGGGCCCCTTTAGAAGAAGTGGGACTCATCAAGGCGATCACTGGCATTGGAGCCTTCCAGATGAATCACATCTGGCTGGTGAAGATGCGAAGCAAGGATGACAAAGATGCATTACTCAAAACAGGTGGACTCCGAGTCAAGGGTGGCTTCTGTGCTATCATCTACCCTATCCAACATGATGTAACCGTGAAAATCCACTTGGTTGACTTTGCGGTCTCGAATGAGAGCATTCGACAAGCGTTAGGTGAGTTTGGTAAAGTTCTGGAGGTTTCCAGCGACAACTGGACCGTCGCGGGCTTTGAACACGCGATATCGACGACGAGGGTGGTGCGACTGAAACTGAAGGAAGGCGTGGTGCCAGAAGACTTGCCGCACCTTTTTAAGATTGGCGGGGGCACCGTCCTTCTTGTGGCCCCGGGTCGGGCACCGCTTTGCCTAAGGTGTCACATGCAAGGACATATACGACGAGACTGCCAGACTCCCCGCTGTGGTGTATGCCGAGCGTTTGGACATGAAAGTCAAGATTGCGTCAAGAGTTATGCCAGAGTTACGAAGACCGTGCTGCCAACAGACGACGCCCAAGATAACATAATGGACGCCGAAGAGGCTGAGAAGTTGACCCCTGGCAGCAACGCCGTGGGACCCGACGCTGCGGTTCAGGCAACTGGAGAAGAGACAGCTGACGCGACAACGCAAGACGGCAAAGAACAAAAGAATCCGAGGAGTTGGCCGCAACAGGCGGCCAGCAGGACATTCAAGAATCGATGGAGGAAGACATGGGTACCAGTGGCGAGATCGCTACGCCAGAAGCCAGCACAAAGTCTCCGGAAGCGACCACGGGACGCGGCAAGCGTTACCGAATGGAGAGCACGGAACGCAACCTGAAACGCCCGGTGCGTCTGTGGCATCACGTTACGGGCACTAAGAGTAAAAAAATATGCCCTCGAAACCCGGTCGGCGTCATCGTCGCCGGTTCGGGGACAGGATCAAGACGCGTAAGACCCCGGTTTTCCCACTGCACGGTATACGAGACAGGGTAAGCGCAGCATTGTAGTTTTCATCTTTGTCATCAACATGGCTAGCATGAATGCGCCTTTACGCATTGGTACGCTGAATGTACGTGGTCTAGGAACGCGTCGTGAACAGTACCAGTTGAAACGCTTGATGCAAGAAAAAGACCTTGACTTGCTCGTAGTCCAGGAGACTAAAGTTAATTCTGAGAACGCGACCGATAGCTTGGAAGCAGAATTTTCAGTGTGGTACAATGCGTGCGTGAGCTATGCAGTGGGAGCATCTGCCGGATGTATTATTTTTGTCAAGAACTCTCTTGGTATTGTAGTGGAAGAGGTCAAAAGTTGCCTACATGGACATTTTGTTTTGTGTGACTTTTGTTACGGGAACACTAAATTTAGAGTTATCTGTTTATACGCACCTACAAATTTGAGAAACAGATGTTTGTTTTTTCGGGAAATGCAAGCGTACTTTGAATGTCAGAAATGTGTGATTCTGCTGGGTGTTGTGTTTTTGACCCTAGAAGATTGCACGTATACTGCTAAATTAGGTGATGAAAGCGTCGGTTTGCTTAGAGACAGCCTTAATAAGTACTTTTTACATGACGTAGCTCTGTTTGCGATGGGTGGCAGTCGCCAACACTTCACACATTTTCAAGGTTCGAGTCACGTGCAACTAGATCGAGCATATGTTTGTTCTGAGATAGTACCTTTATGTCAGAACTATGACGTGTATGCTGTTTCCTTCAGTGATCATTGCTTAGTTTCGTTTGAGATAGGTAGAAAGTGTAAAAAGAAGGTTGTATGGGAAACATGGAAACTGAATACTGAGATAATTACGCACGAAGGGTTTGTAGTTAAGACAAAGAAGGAAATCGAGAATTTTTTTCAAAAACGCAGAAAGGAGCGCCACGGAAAGATGGGAATTATTTAAGCAAAAGATAAAAATGAACGCAATAGAGTGTGCTTGCTACATGCAGTATCAAGCTAGAAAACAGGAACGTGATGTACGGGCAGAGCTAAATGATTTGGTGAATATTGAAGCAGAAAACCCGGCCTTATTCACACATCAACTGCAAGTTGTCAAAACAAAATTTAATGTCTTGAAGAAGACAAATATAAAGGCGCAATTATACGAGCAAGAGCTGAGAGATACCTCGTGGGTGAAGCCCCGACAAAGCGAGCCTTGTCAGATGAAAAGGCATATGCGCGAGCTCTCGACATACTAGAGATAGAATGGAATGGTAAAATATTGAGAGAACATAAAGATATTATGAAAGCTTTTGAAAACTATTATCAGGACTTGTTTGCTTATCGCGAACCCAAGGAGCCGGGTTTTTTAGATGATTTCTTGATAGAAATGCCGACACTTAATGCTGATGACACAAATTAATTGGAAATGTCTATTAGTATAGGGGAAATTGAGAAGGCTATCGATGATCTTGGCATGGGCAAATCATCTGGTCCAGATGGCATTAATGCCGCCTTTTACAAGGCGTTCAAGGAGGATATGGCCGCCGCATTGCATGAGGTTTTTTCAGAGTGTTTAGATCGCGGAACTGCCTTCATAGTTTAATCGGGCACACACCGTGCTGATTCCTAAAGAGAAAGAGCAACATGTTTTACACAAAGTTGCAGGATACAGGCCAATTACGCTAACAAACGTAGAATATAAGGTGTTTATGAAAGTTCTGGCTAGGAGGTTGCAAGGAGTTATATACAAGTTGGTCGGGTCACATCAGATTTGCGGCATCAAGCGTAGGAGCATATTCACAAATATTCATGTTGTCAGGAGCATTTCGGAGTAATGTGACGCTGCGCTTGTGAAAGTAGCTATGTTGCAAATTGATCTAACTAAGGCTTTCGACATGGTTCCACACAATAAAGTCTTCATGCTAGCCGAGTACGTTGGTCTTGGTGCGATCATATGTAAAGGTATTAGCTTGGCATACAGAAGTTCAACCACAAATATAATTATAAATGGAGAACTCTCACAGCGCATACAAGTACTTTTCTCCGTGCGCCAGGGGTGTCCTTTAAGTTCTTTGCTCTTCGCCCTATTTTTGGAACCATTGTGTCAAAAAGTGATTCACCATGCAGGGATTAATGGTTTCAGGTTGCAGTCATGTGAAGTGCGTGTTTTGGCATACGCCGACGATATTGCCTTTTTTGCAGTTTATAGAGAGAGTGTCACTTCGTTATTAAAAATCACTCAAAGGTTTTGTGACACGAGTGGAAGTTTAATGAACAAAGAGAAAAGCATTGGTTTATGGCATGGTAGTTGGGACCTCACGCCCAGTTCCTTTGGAAATATTCAGTGGATCACGACGCCTAGTCGTTACCTAGGGGTACCATTGGACAGGTATCAAGACAGTGAAGCATTTTGGCTTGGAAAGGCTGAAAACTGCGCGCGACCGCCGAAGGATGGGGCGGTCGTGGCTTATCAATTTTCTCTCGGTCAGCTGTATGCAACGTGTTTCTGGCTGCTAAAATTATGTACCTTTTACAAGTACTTAGTTGTACGCGTAAAAGCATTCACCCTACCACAGGATATTCGCCACGTTCATCTGAAGCTCTACGTGGGAGAGAACATCTAGAACGAACTTGTTTCGGCGAGTTAAGCAAGGAGGGCTGTCTCTGTGCCATCTGTTTCTTAACCAAGTATTATCACGTTTCCTGCTCATTAGAGACCACAGAGACTCTTTTTTACGTTCTTTATTTCAAACAACGCTGTTACACCACATGCCTGACTTCTTTGTATCTTCAGACAGGCGAGAACGACACACCTTGTCACCGTTCTTGCGCGAAGTTGTGTTCTCATATCGTTTCTCAAGGGCGTGGTTTTCGATAGATTACCTAACTAATGTGAAAAGAAAGCGCCTTATGAATGACCTAATACAGAATGTTTTTCCTGTGCCCCTGTACCGTTCGAAGTATGAAAAATCATATGGTCATGACGTACTAAAGCGAGTGAAGAACATTTGTATACCACCCAATGTGAAAACCTTCTTTTTTAAACCTTATACGGGAACCTTGCCAGTAAAAATGTGGCTTGAAGAGAGAGGGATGTATGTACCATGGGGAAGCAGCTGTCTCCTGTGTAACAAACCTGAGACCATTGAACACGTGTTTATTGATTGTAAGAACGCTATTTTCTTTTGGGACATTTTACAGGGTACTTTAAAAAAAGATTTACCTCTTACTTCATATGAAATTCGGTTTTGTCTTGTGATAGTTCTGTGCGAAATTTGGATGTTATATTTTTACTTGGTCTTCATTCGGTTTGGCGTAGTATGCTATCGTACAGACACTGAGATGTGAGAGTTCTATCCGTTAATGAGTATTTCGTGGAAGCTGTTATAAAAGTGCGAGATGTGTATAAGACTACCGACTGTGTTGAAGATGTAATATCTTTGTTTGACGCGTTATCACGCAGGAAACACGTGTGATAGTGACTGTCATATTAGCTTGACCTGTAGTCAAGAAGGCAATAAAGAAAAAAAAGCTCTTCGGTAGCTCAGTGGTTAACGTCTCGCATTCATGAGGCGGAGGTACAACGTTCCATTTCTCGCACCCTAGTCGTCATCTGGATTTTTTTTTTCTTTCTTGCGTTTTCATATATATTGATACGTATACATATACGGTGCATGACATCGATGCTGACGCCAGCTGCGAAATTCAGCCGAGAGTGTCCATGTAATTGCTATTGCAATAAAACCGGAAGTTCAGGCTGCAATTGAACGTACGGGCTTTCTACACGTTGTTAGTTGTTCTACCCCAGAGGCAACTGAACCTTGAAACTGGTTTGAAAAAATAACCTCACACAGGCGTTATACAGGCACCGGGCACCATATCATGTGAACTGTACCTCGAGTTAGTGGTCGTAAGGCGTATTCAACACGATTGGCCGCAGCATCAACAAATTGTGCAGATGCGCATTGGTTTCTTCATTAATTCATGAAAATCCGAAATACGGCACAGTAGGCACTTAACTTCACATATTGAAATTGGTGTATACATTCCAGAAGAAATTTAAACGGCCAGCGTTAGGCGCACAGACTTCCAAAATCTCACAATATGGTTGCGTGTCCACGGGCCAGCTTCGCGGGGCGTGCCTTTCAGAACGTGCAAACAGGCTTCTATTACGGTGGCACGTCCGAGCTTCGAAGGCAAAGCTGAAGAAGCCTTCACTCACTTCCGTCTCATAAGCTTCTAATCTATATATCTTCTTTACATGTCTTTCTGGTTCTTTTCAATTCACTCCTGACTTCTCGACGCGCTAACCGCAGCTTTCTCCGCGATGACGAGATAAGGCACTCAGGGGAGATGTTGCGCAGTTCCCTGATGCAAAATACCCGAAATTGTATTTTTCTTTTACATTCGTGCGTAACAAGATGTTGAAAGAACACAAGCATTCTCTATTTCATGGAGTGAACTTACGTCGACTGATTCTGTTTTCCAGACAGTATCGTACAACGGAGCACACCGACCTTTTATGATTAATTGATTGATTGATTTGTGGGGTTTAACGTCCGAAAAATACTATATGATTATGAGAGACGCCGTAGTGGAGGGCTCCGGAAATTTCGACCACCTGAGGTTCTTTAACGTGCACCCAAATCTGAGTACACGGGCCTACAACATTTCCGCCTCCATCGGAAATGCTGCCGCCGCAGCCGGGACCTTTTATGAAAGGATCGCTCTTAATTATACCTGTAGGTCTAACACCACTGGCGCACTAAAATAAATGCTGCTTCAGCTCTTAGACGAAAAGCCACTAAAATTTTAAGGCATAGGGCGTGAAAAGCACACAAACTTGAAATGAACTTGTTCTGCAGATGTCATCAGTGAAAAAAGAAGAAAAGACTGACAAAGTATAATGTGGTGAAGATCAATGAGTACGCAAATTTGTATTCTGTTGTTAGGGGTGAAGCTCCTTAAAGCGGCAGCCGTTTGTCCCTCGTAGTCGTAGTCGTAGTGTGTAACCAGTGTTACATTTTGACCTGCAAGGTGGTGCCGGTGGGAGATTTCTCCTGTGCTTTGTAGACCAATAAAAAGTTCGAGGCGTGCGCGTTAACTAAAAGCTGAATGTTCCTGTCTCTCATTCCCCATTAGCAGCCATTTGCATGTACATTAAGCTCTATCTGACAAGAAACGGCTGCTACGTTATACTCGCTGGGTGTAACCTCCTTAGTTTTAGAAAGGCTTAGCCAGCGTTGGCCCACAGTGCCATGAATACAGTGAACTAATATATAACATGGACTCGAGGTGGTTAAAGGTGGGAAGTAGACCCGAAGCGCAAGCCGTAAGAAAGTGTGCATGTGCCACCTCTCGTTTAGTCCTTGGAATGTCCACTGGATGGCGGTGCTTCTATATGGGGAATATATGCCGAAAAGATGCGAGATGGTGGTACTTGGAGTGTTGAATAGATGGACGAACGGACACACAGACAGATGCATGGATCTACCTTCATCGTAATTATCCGCCTTCATCGGAACTACGGAATTACTGCAAGCAGTTTGCTGTGCTTAAGCAAGTTCAAAAACCAACTTTCCCATTCAGCAGTTAGGCCAAACTGTGCTGATAGCAGCTGTGTATAGCTGCAATAGAGAACACGCTTAAATGCTGCAATATAATGCAACTGCCACGTCGCCAAGACTATGTCGTTGCAGCTGTCTTTTACAAAATGGATGTCTTTCCATTCTTGCACAAGCACCAGCAGGGAGGCATAAACGGGAATTTAAACAATATGCAATAGTGCCCAGCTAGAGCTCATAATCTGGGGTCATATCAACACATGACAACTTTTGGTGACACCATTTCATTGTGTGTTGTAGCATCTCGCTTGTTTAGTGATGAAGCACGTACTTGCCGACGTATCCTCAACTAGCCAATGAGCATGCCCGAAAGCAATATAATTTAAAAGTGATCATTTGAGAACAGAGCACTACTTCGATCTAAACATGTGTCTACATTAGGGCCATGGTTGTTATGAAACTGATGGTAAATGGCGTTTGAAGAAAACCCGTCAACTGACATGCAACTACTGCCAAATTAGTTGACGTAATCCCGCAGAAAAACGAAAAATGTTGACGTGTTCCCACACAAAAGAATGATTTCTTTTCTGGCCACTACGTCTAGCGTGAAGCCTATCTTTGACACTAACCACCTCAAGCGTTGTAAAAATGGCACAACACATTAAAATGATGCAATTACAAATAATGTACGACAGAATGCCTCATTCAAATGATGCAATGGCACATCATGTAAGACACAATGTTACATTTAAATGATGCAATGACAAATTATGTAAGACACAATGTCACCGTTACAAAACATGTGCTCAACCACTTGATGGGACAAGCCAACTCGATAAAAAAGCGTTGGCTCCAGCAACTTTTTCTGTTAGGCGATTTATAATCTCTTGAGGCCTTCATCATCCTACAAAGTTCTGTTGTATGGACATTCAAGTCAAGTGTCCCATCAGCCCTTACTTCAATAAAGAAATCTATCAAAGGGACAGTGTGGTCAATATTGGACGACAATGGCCCGCAGCTTTGCGCAGATGCTGTTTTCTGCAAACCCTTTCTCCTTGTGGAATTTTCCAGCATCAGCCAGAGCAGTGCTAAAACGACTGTATGCCTCCGAGCGAAGTGCCGATTCTGCACCAGTCACCGGCAGCTTTGTTTTATGGAGTAGAGCTTGGAGAAGGAGAGGCAAGTGTTCCGGCAGCTGATAGCGTTTCTCAGGCACTAGATCGAGGCGATCAGGCAGCGTGGTGTATGGCAGTCCTGGCCACCATGATGTGGCAGTAGTCACCGAGGGCTTGAGCGTGGTTCGACAGCAGTGCAGCATATGTTGTATGGTACAGCTCGTCGACGTTGCTGTCACTCACCAGGCCTAAATCCTGTTGTGGAAAGTAGTTTATATCAGTACAAAGCTTAAAGTTTCGGCAACAGAGGTAGGCTAACAACCTTCCATCAGACATAGCTCTTACCTGGTGAAACATTGCAGCCGCCAAAGGCCAATATAGTACGTGCATAAATCAACACAACAAATGACACATACAGATAGTGAAACTAAGAAAAGAACAGCGTACATCATTTGTGATTTCTTAACTATAGTGTAATTTTTCTTTTAAATAAAAAATGAAACCGGATAAAAATGAATCACCCGTTAGGTTGGTGAGATCCGAGCAGAGACACTGAACACAGGCACCAGTACCAGCAGTACAAACTTTGGTGGTAGCTTGTACTTGGTTGCGTAGGGACTTGAGAGTGCCTCGCACATTTTGGTGGCAAATCTGGCAAGCATGTGAACGACTGCCTTACGCACTGTGAATGAGTGAGCCAATACTACAAAGGGGACATGACGACCGAGCTGCCCAATGGGGCCTTGTGCTTGACAAAAAAGGCACTCGGGTGGTATGAGAGCCACAAGGACACCTTTATGTCATAGGATCACTTCATGTCTGAAACGGGGAATTGTTTCAAAGACTCTGTAGCAAAGATAAAGGAAGTAGAACCAACGTCATTACTACGTGCCCATATTCCAAGAGAGACGTGCACGGTTTATATCGAGACTGTCTTGAAGCTCTGAAAGACGGTCAAACCTTTACATGTTTGAGGAAGACATAGTTGGCCACTTATTGAAACAAAATTGCAGAGGATGTACGTCACCTCCTCATCGGCAAAGAGAGCCTTCGCACCGTAACCGACGTCATACCCCAGTCCCTCACATTCGAGACCCTGAAGATGTGACGTATGACTCCCAAGTTCGGTCGCCTACCGAATGTTACCGCCGTGGCGAATGTCGACGAATATTCACCGTCTGATCTCGCGTCGGCAATAAGCGATATCTTTGGAGGAGAGCTCACTTGACGAGTTCGCTCAATGCCGCACGAAGCTACACTCATGCCGCTTCCCTGTCACCGTCACGTGTCCATTGCCACAGCAGCCATCGATGACTGCAAATACAAGTCGGGCTCTCCATAGAGGCCCGGCCTGTTGCGTGCCACCGAAGCAGCGTCTCCGGCATAGTTTAGCTCATACCCGCTGCCATTCCTGCAGGTCCACGGAGCAGCGCTTTCACATGCATTGGTGCCACAGAAACCCTAAGCAGGCCACAAATAACGCGTTTTGTAGCCACACATCACAAGTTCGATAAAGAAATTGTTATAAAAATCCCCGGTAAACTGTTTCATGCACATAACTTCATTTCTGGCAAAAAGCAGGCTTTTATAAAAAATGACAAAATATTTTGCAGAAGATAACTTTTTTGCAATAAACAAAAATTGGCAGATCCCACGTACAGTGGGAATCGATGATATGCGAAGCACTATTGAGGAAGGTCGATATGTCTCTCCAAGATCAGCACAATGTTACGAGGTGGAGGTAAATGATGCCGTGCATGATTTACTTGTCATGATTATCATGTTTGGATGTGTCGTTTACGTTCGTCATTTGTTTACGTCACGTGATACGAAATTTAGTATATGTGGAGCTAGCGAAACGGCCGCGAGCACGCTATGAGCGTGGTATGTTGCCATTTTCCTAAATGACACGCTTGTCAGCATTATCACGTTTGCACCAGTCATATACTTCCGTCATTCATTGACGTCTCGTAACACCGAATTCGGTATATGTGGAGTTAGCAAAATGGCCGCAAGCGCGTCATGAAGGGCCTATATATACTCCCATGTAGCGTTGACGCGCGCGCACGCTGGGCGCAGCTACGCTACCTTAGCCAAACGCGAGCACTCTGTAGTCTGACGTCAGGCGCGACCACCGCGACCAGCGTCCATCAGCGTGGCCCGACGGCGACCAACGCGAAATGCGACATGCTGCATATCACCCCGATGCGTTACCCAGACAACACTTCGTTTCGCGCTTTTCGTGACGAAGGGACACCGGACGCGCTGAAACGCACATGCAACACAGCGCGGCGCACGCCTGCGAGTATATGGCAAGACCAGCGCCTGGCCTGGCAACGCTGGCGTGACGTGACGTAATGAACGCCGGCCAGCACGCACACCGCGTGCCGTCGAAATGTATTGGCGCCTTGATTTGTAGTAGGTAGTCATGTTCTCGCATGACACGTATCTTATCATCATCATGTTTGCACCAGTCACATACCTTCGTCACCAATTAACGTCACCTAATACAATATTGGGCATGTGTGAAGCTAGCGAAACAGCTGTGAGCGCATTATGAGCGTGGCATGTAGTCATGTTCTTACATGACACGCATGTCATGATTATCATGTTTGGATGTGGCATTACTTATGTGGTCCGTTCGCGTCACGTAATACCGAGTTTGGCACATGTGAAGCTAGCGAACAGCCGCGAGCGCATCGTGAGCGTAGCATGTAGTCACGTTGTTACATGACACGCATCTCATGTTTATCATGTTTGCATCAGTATCATACCTTCGTCATCCTTTCACGTCCCGTAATACCAAATCTTCTATAAGTCAAGCTAGCGAAATGGCCGCCAGCGTATTATGAGCACGGCATGTAGTCATGTTGCTATATGCCAGGAATCTCATGATTATCATGTTTGCACAAGTCACATACCTTCATCATCCATTCGCGTACCGTAATACCAAATTTGGTATATGTGACACTAGCGAAACGGCCACGAGCGCATCATGAGCTTGGCATGTAGCGATGTTGTTACATGACACGCATGTCATGATTTTCATGTTAGGGTTGGTCCCTTGTTCTCGGTGTGCAATCATGTCATACCATGCGTGTTTTGCAACATGCCACGTGAACGAAACTACCGCAAGAGCTACAGGACCATGAAATGTAAATCATGATATTTATGACATACATGTCGATTTTCATGTTGAGGCTTGTCAAATATGTTCTTCTTACATTCATGTTATGCCATACCAAGTTTTGTATTGATACCATTATCGAAACGGCCAGGAGAGCTAAATGTCGTAGGCGGCTAGATAGATAGATAGATAGATAGATAGATAGATAGATAGATAGATAGATAGATAGATAGATAGATAGATAGATAGATAGATAGATAGATAGATAGATAGATAGATAGATAGATAGATACGCTCAATGTCGCCGAAGTTCACTACGAAATACTTCGCATTAGAAAAATTGCCCATTTTAGTTTGGGGGAGGGGGGAGTGCTGACACCCCATATAAAGGTGTTTGTGCTGCGTTGCACGCGTGTCTCGCTCAAAAGCCGCATTTCGGAGTGACAACCACCGGGTGATTGTTAGCGTTGTGTTCGCGTTGAGTACCATTATCATCATCATGGTTGTTACAGTGGTAGAGCCGGCGGTGACCCCTGGCGGAAGCAAGCCTTGGTGGCGGGCGAGAGTTGAGCGACTCTCTTCTGTGCGTGGCGGTTGCCGCGAACGGTTGTCTAGCGTGGGTCCTCGGCGCGTGGCACCGCGGGTATGGTGGCTAGAAGGAGCCCCATACCGCGGGCCTGCGAGCCGGGGGCCCTCATGGTAAGTCAAGCGTTGGCGATGCCGCCTTGGGTATATTATTGTTATTGTACTCGTCATGTTATTGTACGTTTATTTTTTATGTTTTTTGTATGGTAGCGTGTTAATTACGATTGATGTAACGATTCGGCGGAAGATATCGTCGTTGTAAATCAGTTAAATAAATGTGTGTATGTTGTTTGGTTTGTACCGACCACGTCTGCTGTGTCCGTTCACTCCAAGAGCGTGGCGTGGTGCTCGCTCGCTGTTTCGAGCCCCCACAAGTTTAAAAGATAAGAAGTGACTCGCTGAAGAAGACCACCATTGTTATCCTCTAAGCGTTAGCTACTCATACAACATGCTCTCCTGCACTATCAATATAGTACAAACATCTGAGGGATGAACTCCGTGCTGAAAAGAGTTAAACAAATAGCAATAAAGAGCTTTTTTTTCAGAAACATTGCTGTCGGTGTCGGCGCGGAGGTCCTTAGTAGTGAGCGATAAATCATTTTGTCTGACATAAAAACCGGGAAAGATCCAAATAAAATAAATAATAAAAATTGCCGCGTCTAAGAGAAGATGAAATCCAGGCGGTTTGCGTGGCAAGCAGGTACTATATCACAGAGCCACACGTCTACTTGGAAATACAGCGGAAATAGCTTCATATGCTTGAAAAGGCAGAGACAAGAGCTTTCAAGCTATGGAGATGTCGCAGAAGATTACACCTTATAACGTTCACTTTATAAACCAGTGCACCTTATAACGTTGTATGCTCTTACCATAGAGAAATATCAAATGGGCAAGTTTGTTACCATGCAGAACGTTAACCCTTGCTTCGGGGAAATCGGGAATTGAGAAAAGAGGGGGTCGGAAAGAATACAAAGAGTGAAAAGGAGGATAGGGATCGAAAATGACAACTGGCCAATTTCACAAAGGCGTGTCAACACAGGGATGTCATTTAGGCAAAGAGGGAACCGCAGGGATGAACTGCGTGTTGGCTGTAGAGTTGAAATAGTCAATGTCGACTGGAGCGCCCAGTTTCGCCTTTCTCACAAAACAAACATTTCACGTTTATTTTCTTTTTTGAGACATGGCCATAAAATAAGGCATTGCTATATCAGCATTTGTCTCTATGCCAAGTTTTACAAGTGATTGGATAAGCAAACCTTGTGGTTTCGGTAGGCCTGGTGCTTGAGCAATGCCCCATCCGACTCGATCACCAGCATCTTTACCGTAGGGGCCGTCTTGGCAGTCGAGTTGAATTGGGGACAAGGAAGCTTGGCCATGGTCATGGCCCAGTCAGGTGTGACGTGCGCCAGGTGCATGGCTGCCTCGTCCCATTCCACTCGAAAGCCCAGCTCTCGTCGCAGCAGTTCGCACAACCGGGACACCGCCGCCACGTGGGATTCACTGTCGCGTGAATACACCACTTTCACCACTGCACAGTTGGGATAAAAACACACACTGAACTCCGAAACAGAAAGGTTTCCAGCTCAAAACTGACACCCACGCTTCAACCTTGTACAAACGTTGTTTTATTGCAGTAGAATTGCCGTGGTGATCTGTGTGAACACTTCCAAATATATTTCATAAGGGTGGCTAGGCAGGCTTCTTTAGTAAGTACGCATAGTTATTGGAAACAGTGCGTAAACAGGCAACATAAAAGACCACACAACACAGCGCCCTTGTTGTGTGATTGCTTCTGTGTACTGTTTATGAGCTGTTTGGAATATCTTTTACATTACCGAGCTATAGTCAGATACAATTAACTTAAGAAATCCGGAGAAGCTCTGCCCAGACGGCCGAAGCGTGGCAGCTGATCGCCTCCGCGACTGAAGAAGTAGTTCCACTTATGCGTTCAGCAATGCTTTACAAATGCGAGATTAATGACCACCGCGATCACGATGTCGTTCCGGAGCGCGGGCCCGCGATCTACAGACTGGAGCGCCCCCAGCGTACAGCATGGTATCTGCAACCACCAGAGATAAGGCGCCCTCCGTGCCGCTATGGAGACTAAGAGATGTTACTTGATTCGCACTTGACTCGTTCTTGACTCAAGACAGTCTTGCCACTCGACATAAATCGTTCTCGAACTTGCGGACGACTTCAAGGCGACTTGGCTCGGTCGAAGTCAGGGCAAATTTCAAGTCAGCTGCGGGGCTAGCTTGAAAGCGACTTCATGCGTTATTCCAACATGGCCACCTCTCGAATGGACGTCGCGCGGAGGGTGGCGGCTTTTGAGTTTGCTTGCCTCGCCATAAGCGTAGCATTTTCTGAGGCGCACTGCCTGCCGAAGATTCTTGGACCCGCTTTACGTGACCGAGCACATCCGATAGAGTTGTACGACGAGGAACGATTCCACGCACGATACAGATTCACGAAGAACGCCGTGCGGCAGCTGCTGGGTATGTTGCCGCTCCGTGAAAGTGGGGACAACCGAGGACAGCCTGTGCCTCCAGTGTTACTGCTACTGATGGCTCTCGGGTTTTACGGCGCTGGCACATTCCAAACAGTCACCGGGAATCTCGTCCGCATTCCGCAGTCAACAGTTTGCCGCGCAGTAGGAAAGTTACGCTACTTATCGCAAAACACCTGTGCGCAATGCCGGTGCGCTTCCGCAGCCGGCAGCACTTTCTATACTTATGCGGGACTTTTATGAAGTGGCTCAGTTCCCTGGTGTTTACAGGCTGTGTCGACTACACACACGTGCGTATTAATAGCTTCGGTGGGGACGACGCCGAAGTGTTCCACAACCGCAAAGGCAATTTCTGTTTTTTTCTTAAACACGATGACAATTTCCGCCTCTTTCGGTACAAAATTGACTCAGTGCTGTGTCTGTGTGCCTCGTCTATCCTTTCGTCCCATCTAGGGCGCTGTTTCTCGCTCAGAAAGGCATCGCTTGTAGCACAACGCTACGTAAAATGCCACACATATAAAAAAAGGTGACCATATCACGGGTTTTTTTTTATCCGCTTCACCATCATGCAGCGAGACACTGCTGCACTCCGCGAAACAGAATTCTGCTGAGGGCAATGTCCTGACACCCGCTTTTTCTCTTGTTTACCAAGCTCAACGAAAGGATACGAATAACATTTGTTCCCAGAACTTGTTTTTTTTTTCATATATAACTGCGACCTAGCCCACTACAGGCATGCACACAGGCGAACAGAAAGGCAAGTACCATGAAAATTGCGTCACCTCGTGAGCCAGGTCAGCACAAATACATGCCATGGCGTTCGATTGAAAAAAAAAAAACGACGGAAGAAGGCAACGCGATGCTTGTTTTACCTCCAAACAAGCAACCATGGAGAAACACCCCGCATTTTGGTGGCCACTAAAACCAGCGGGCAACGAACGCTTTACAGAAGCAACACTGCGCATGGCTGTGGCTGCAGGCACCACGTGCCGCTCGTTAGCCGTAAAATGGCAGGAATATGCTTGTGGCCCTTCGTTTTTATAGTCATTTTAAAACGTATGGTCTTTTTTGATGTAATGCATGCCTTACGCGAACAACTTCATTATTACCCTCGTTAGCAGGCGAGCAGCGAGTTTCTGCTTTGAAGCTCGTTCTTGACTTGACCAAGCAAGACAGCCTGAGCATCTATGAAACGTGAAGGCTGACTTGGGCGTTTTGAAGTCCACTGCTTGCTTTACGTCGACTTGCTCAAGTTAAGGTGAAGTCGCGAGCCAAGTAACATCTCTTTACTCCTACCCTTTTATCCCTCCTCACCCCCATCCCTTGTGAGCTACTGTTGAGGTGTCGCTGACTGAAGCAGACAGTTACGGGGCTCACTTTTCTCTTCCTTTCTCTCTTAAGAATCACTTCTCTATAGAAAGTACTGGCGGCTGCGGAAAGCGCACCAGCATTGAGCACAGGTGCTTTGCGATGAGTAGCGTAACTTTTCTTACTGCGCGGCAAACTGTCGACTGCGGAATGCGGACGAGATTCCCGGTGACTGTTTGGAATGTGCCTGTGCCGTAAAAACCCGAGAGCCATCAGTAGCAGTAACACTGGAGGCACAGGCTGTCCTCGGTTGTCCCCACTTTCACGGAGCGGCAGCATACCCTGCAGCTGCCGCACGGCGTTCTTCGTGAATCTGTATCGTGCGTGGAATTGTTCCTCGTCGTACAACTCTATCGGATGTGCTCGGTCACGTAAAGTGGCTCCAAGAATCTTCGGCAGGCATTGCGCCTCAGAAAATGCTACGCTTATGGCGAAGCAAGCAACTCAAAAGCCGCCAATCTCCGCGCGACGTCCATTCGAGAGGTGGCCATGTTGGAATAACGCGTGAAGTCGCTTTCAAGCTAACCCCGCAGATACTTGAAACTTGTCCTGACTTTGACCGAGCCAAGTCACCTTCAAGTCGTCCGCAAGTTCGAGAACGATGTATGGTGACCGGCAAGACTGTCTTGAGTCAAGAACGAGTCTAGTACGAGTCAAGTAACATCTCTGCATTCGGGGGTTACCCCTGTATCCTAGAACGTCCCTTCACTCAACGCTTCACCTTCACTTGAGAAAGCCGATGGAAGCGCCATCTGTAGTAACGGCAAATCACTGCATATAAGGAATAACCTGCTGCGATTTTTTGAGTAGCGCAGCGTCATTTTCAGACGAACAGTGGCGCACTGCTCAACTTCGTCAAGCGAAGGGTGAAAGTCGAGTCGAGGAGCGTTTGTGGATACGGGGGCGGGAGGGTAATTGAAAGGTCGCCTTTGAAAATGAGAACAACTAAATGCACGCGCGAATGCACTGGAGTTGTGACAGAAGCTCATGTGTTGAGATGGACCCTGGATAGCTGTGACACAAACGCTCGAGCAACGCCTGCTAACTTATTGATGTTTCTTTGTGTGAAATAAATTGTCAGCAGTGAAATTGTTCTACAGATGTAACACAAGACATTGTTAAGGTGTTTAAAAAGCACCACAAAGCCATTGCGGAACGGGCAGCACAGTGACAGCGAAAGCTGGAAGAGAAGCCTTTTTGGAGCCTTTTTAACAAACTATTTGGGTAACTGCTACAAGTAAACTCTCAGGGTACCCACCACGCCATAAATATTAAATATTGTGTGGTGGGGCAGCGCACACTATGCCATTATTTGTCATTATTCGGAAAAGCGTGGTACCTGCTGTGCCATTGTAAGACATTTTGTGCACAAACATCTTCGACGGCGGCAGTGGTGGACAACTACGGCATCAGAATCCAGCTTTATTGTGATCTCACAACAGCTTTCATTGTAAAAGGCCTAGTAAATGAACACATTAACAGAAGCAATGATGCATTGCGCCAGCCGTATACCAACAGTAAGAACAACCCATTACGGACGCCAGTGCGAGAAGCCAATGTGGTTAGACTGCTGTTGCATTTAAAAGTGTTCATAAGTGGAGCACAGCTTACAGTGCTGTTACTGGCATGCGTAGTATTTGATTTGTGTAGAATTTTGTGTGAGATTTGTTGAGTTAGATGAAGTTTTTTTGCTGTGCCACTGCCGTTGCTCGCACCTGAATATCATCCATTGCAAACGCTCCAAAGATACATACAGAAATGCTCTAAGGCAAGAACTGTCAATAGTTATACGCACTTCACTTCTTTCCTTTACTGCATAATAATTTTACTTTGCATGCAGCCTAAAATACGCAGTAGTAAGGCTTGTTAGTGCATGTCCCTTATAGTTGTTTGCTAAAATTGAGGACAGTTACGATCATTTGCAGGGCAAGTTTCAGGGCACGGTTTGGTACTCTTTATTCAGGTGGGGAAGATCAACGCTTTAATTGATGCATGTGACTGGCGTGTTGGGACAGTTCTATTTAACCTTACCGCCGCATCATAAGCTTTCTGGAAGTTTCAGAGTTTCACGTAAATTTTCCAACATCATTCAGGCGTGAGAATTTTCAAGCATAGACGTCTCGCATATCTGCAACCTAAGGGAAGAGCTTTCGATACCTTGGAGCCGAATCCTTGAAAACACGGATAGTTGACAGAAAGCTCATCTTGAAGGTCATGCCTTACCATGGCTGTCCTGTTTGTTTTTGCTGATTTTTGTGTTCTTTTCTTAATGCCGGTATTTAAGAAATCTGTTTAGATTACCTGAGTTTCCGGTTAAGCCAACAATACATTGCATGAACCGCTGCCGAAAATAGGTTTGCGGTGCCCCTTTGGCTGCCCTCTGCCCCACTCCCCCCTACATTGAAAATTGGAATGGTGCCTGGAATTCACAGCACTACTGTGCTCGGGAAAAATAGCCTCCATGTGTCCCGATTTAGACACTGCATCCACCACTCGCATCTGCAAGTATTTTTCTTACGGGAAATATAATGTATGAGCTTAACTTTCATAATCAAAAGTGCTTTTCACGAATAATCTTATTTTTTAGCAATTTCACATGCCAAACAACTACTGACCAGGTGGTCCCGGATCCACTAGATACTTCCGGTACGTAGCAAGGGGTGAGGCCAGGATGAACGGCTTGTTGCGTGCCAACCTGTACCGACGCCTCACCCAAATGGCACCCAGCGCAATGAACACAGCTGCTACGAACAGCAGCGGGAGCAGCAGAAGCCACAGCAGGCGACTCCGCAGGGCTTCGCCTGTCTGCTCCCCGGAACCTTCTAGAGCTGCACAAAACAAAATTTCAGGTACACGACGATAGTGAAGATGCCTTGCGAAACAGGTACTAAATTCTACCGTGCTGCTTACTTAACACTGATTAAAAAAGAACCACGAAAACAAGCTCAAAATAACTAATTGTAAAAAAGAGGATTTGTAAAAAAGAACAATACAAGAAGAACAACACAAGAACAGCTTACAATGTAATCCAGTGTTCCGAAGCATTCACACTGATGCACGTCCAATCGGGGTTGGGCAGACAAAGAAAAACATGAAAATTTTAGACTGTGCTTAGAGACCCTCTGCAACATTTTTTTGTTTCTGTAGTTTTGTCCAAAAAATATTCGAAAGGACATTTGAAAAATATTGCAGAAATACTGGATTCAATTTGTATGAAACTTTCGTATTCAAATTCGCTTCCTGCCCAGAATGTTGCTATTTACACAGCTCTAGTGCTTGCCCATCACGTGTTCCGAAGCAAAACGCATTAACAAAAATATTGGCGTCACATCTTCTCAGGGGGAACTCGAGTAAATACGTCGAAGAGGGTTGGGGTATCGCAAGAATGTTGCGTAATTGGGTATGCTTTAAGAATGCTCAATTGTTATTTTGTCTTTTATATTCTTATTTATTGAATGAAGAAGAAGTGTTGCCTTTAACGCCAAGCGAAAGACAGACGCCCCTGACTGAATTCTCAACTCGCGACCCAGTTCCTACATATACGAGGTGGCCAGCGAATGGTTGTGCAGAGCGATCAGTCGTTTTTTTTCTAGCAGACGCTGTCTGTGTCGGCCTTGCCAGGTGAGGGGAGGGGAGTGACAGTTTCGCGGGTTTCTTCCTGGGTCAGCACGAGACGCGCAGTTTCGCAGTTTGGGTGTGGACGTGTGACTAAGAAATGCTCCACATTTAATGAATTCGCTTTGGTACTTTTTTAAGGTGCGAGCCATTCTTTGCAAATTTCGCCGACTTATCTATCTATCTATCTATCTATCTATCTATCTATCTATCTATCTATCTATCTATCTATCTATCTATCTATCTATCTATCTATCTATCTATCTAGCCGCCTAGGACATTTAGCTCTTCTGGTCATTTCATAATGGGATCTATATAAAATTTGGTATGGCATAACATAACAGTATGACGAGCATAAGTGACAAGTCATAACATGAAAATCATGTCATGAATATCAAGATTTACATGTCGTGGTGTTGCTGTTTTTGCGGTGGTTTCGTTCACATGACATATTGCAAAACTGGTATGGTATGAAATGACTGCATGGCGAACATGAGTGACAGGCCCGTACGTGGAAGTCATGACATGTATGTTATATAAGTCATAGCCCATGACTTTACGCCACGCTCATGGTGCGCTCGTGGTCTGTTCTCTAGCTTCACATACCAAAATTGGTATTACGTGACGCGAACGGACAATGAAAATAATTAACTCGTCCAAACATGCTAATGAAATGCGTGTCATTAAAACATGACTACATGCTACCCCTCACAGTGCGCTTGTGGTCATTTCGCTAGCTTGAAATACTCGTATATTGAACTTGGTATTACGTGACGCGAATGAATACGAATGTATATGACTCGAGCAAACATGATAACCATGACATGCGTGTCAAGCAAGAACATGACTACATGCCACTCTCATGATGGGCTTGCGGCTGTTTTGCTAGCTTCCCATATACCAAATTTGTTATTACGTGACACAAATGGTTGATGAAGGTATATGACTAGAGCAAACATGATAATCATGACATGCGTATCATGTAATAATATGACTACAATCCCATGTTCATGGTGCGCTCGCGGCCGTTTTGCTAACTCCACAGATAACAAATATGGTATTACGTGACGCGAACGGACGACGAAGGTAAATGACGCGCCCAAACATGGTAATCATTACATGCGTGTGATATAACAATATAACTACACACTAGGCTCATAGCGTGTTCGCGGCCATTTCACGAGCTTCACATATACCAAATTGGGTAATACGTGACGTGAATGGACGACGAACACAAATTACAGGCACAAACATATGATAATCATGACATAAAAATTATGTATGGCATAAATGAAGTCCACCTCGTAACGTTGGGCTGATTTTATAGTGGCATATGAACCTTCCTCAGTCGTGCTTCCCGTATCATCCATTGCCACTGTACGTGGTACCTGCTAATTTTTTTTCTTGGCACAAGTAAAAGAAGTGTTAGCTTGCTCCCTGCATTGAGATGACTCCCTAGTTGTCTGCGTATTGAATCGGAAACTGATTGCACGACAAGGACAAAAAACAAACAAGAAAATCTGTGCATTTCTACCGATAATGCTGTTACATGTGGCGGGCTTTATTTACGCACGAAAAAAAAAAAACAAGCCAAACAGTGTTTGCAGCCATGGAAGAAGGAAAAAGAAAGGAGGAATTATTACGTCACACGAGTGAATTAAAGTGAAGGCTGCCATGCCGGCCCAACACGTGAGGTCTGAGCATGCTGTAAGTTCTAGTACTTTCCGTGACGTTCCGCTTTTGAACATTCTGCGTGAACCAGCCAGTCTGCGTCGAACAAGCGCGTTTGGATTGAAAGCTACGGGGTGTGGCATCCTGAAGTGTAGGAAATATCGCTGCTTGCGTGATCTGAACGTAGAAAGTCACGTGCTCGGCTGACATGGCTGGCTTCAAAACGGGTTGGCTTACCAATGTTGGCAACGTGACGTAATGTCTCTTCCTTTCTTTTAGATGCAAAGCAGCCTTCTGAGTCCCGTGTGTAACACCATACTTACGTGTGTGCGTACGAGCGCACCGCAATGCATGCTCCTCACCGCAGGTGTTGGAGTGGTGCCAAGTAGGTCTCGTCACAGCGGTGCGACAACGCCAGGCTCCCCTTGCATGCTTCCCTCGCAGGTTCACGCTGACGTCACTCTCTCCCTCAACCACAACACGCTCGCAGCAGCACCCGCAGCTGCTGGCTCCTTCGCCCGCTCACAACACACTTTTCTCTCGCTTCACCCTCTACACCGCGCGCACCGCTCGACCGCACGTCGAGTGGAAACACTATTTCGGCTCGTTGATCTGCGAATGCTACACCTACTTTCACTTGAAACCATTCTTTCAGCACGCACATCGATACCCGTTTCACGGCGGCTGCTTCGCATCCCATCAGGCTTCCCTTCACGGAGATGGTCTAATTTTCACCTCTTCTCCCATGCTCGCAGCACTATCGACAAATCGTTCTCTACGTTTCGGACATCTTGTTAGAACTACTGGAAATGTATCAACGTGTGCTCACCAGAGGGCAGCTCAACCACTTTGGAGTAGATGGCGATGTACTCAACGCCTGGACCACACTGTAGGGGAGTCACCTGCGCCATCGAGTCAAGACAACAACAGTGCACGTGCTTTGAATTTATCTATGGTCGATTCGCCATATTGTGGTACACGTTTATCTTTCGGTATCTGCAGCACTTCATTAAGCGGATGCTCTTTCGTGCAAAAAGCTTCCTTCAGGGCTTCACATACCGAATATGACTTAATCAAACAAGGTACATAAATTTCATTCTCTAATCTTATGGCATGCACGATTCATAACATATATTCATTTGTGGTCTTTTTTGTGCGAAATGGTGACGCATGTTCCAGTTAACATTTAGTCTGCTGGCACGCATCGTGTATAAGCATGTCATCGCCACCCCACTCCCCTCGCCGCCATCGATCAGCCTCCAGAAGCGACGATGAAAACAGTACGGAATATGGAATAGCGGCAATTCGTGGCATGGCAAATCATTTTCGGTTCGATATTCTCCTGAGCGGTGACTCTGAAATTGACGCTGTACTGAGCAGCGATGAGGCAGCTGGAGACGTACGCTTGGGCCCAGCTGGCTGGTAGGACGTATGGACGCCGCGTGCATATTCGCGATAGTCGTAGCTTCAAATCACATTTGCACTCATGACTCCACAGTGAATCACCCGAAGCGCCACAAAGAAAACGCAAAATTCACCTGAACACGCTGCACAAACCAAGCAAAACAAAACAAATGAAGTAGTTCCAGGCAACCAGGCATCACCGCCAGACGGCAGCACGTTCAGAAACCACGATGACAACACTAAAATTGTTGACGTCATCGCTGCTTGTTCAGCATCATTTGGCGCATGAGGCGTGACCTAAGAGTTTGCTGAACATGTCAGAATGCTGTCGATGCCTCATGGCCGGAAACGCGCCTATGAGCTTTGGGCGCTCTTTGCGCTTGAAATAGAAAATATTTTACGTAACGGATTCCAGTCACATCTCGCCTAAAACCTTATGCATGTCAAATAACTGAATGAACACCGCATCTCCAGTTTGAAATTTGGTGTCAATTTATTGAGTCGTGTGGGTGCACTGGCTGCAACGTTTGAGCGCACAGAAAAAGCCTTCAGTCTATAAACTTCGTGTCTTTGCATGAAGATATATTGAAATGGCTTTGCATTTATAGTCAGCTTGAGCTGATTAGTGCATGGAATCTGTGCTACTGACGAGGACCAACAAATATCTTGTATGGCTTTCCTTGCTTTTATAAAAAAAAATCATTGATTTATCTGCGCGGTGCTATGCCACGCTTCAAGTCCTATTGCTCATGCAATACTTTGTGGCTTTAAAGTCCATCTTCACTGTTCTTAAGCAAAAGTTTCAGATGCCTTAATAAATGCGACAGTTCATTATCAGCCGCCTCTATACAAGTGATGCAAAAAGTCATTATCACGTGATGACGTTCAAATAGGATGTCAGGATAAAGACACCAAATTGTGATGTCTTAATACTTGACATATTATGACTGACTACTATGACGTCATCACAGGACACCGTTGCTCTGCATTGGTTTCGTAATTGTTGCCCAAGATGAAGGCGGTGCAGACAGCTTGCAGTGTCTCCGGTCCCTGAGGTAGTGCCGAACCGCGTCAACTGCAGACAGCTCTGGGAGGGGGCCGGTGTGGCAGAAACACTTTGAGGGGGTGCCAGCTTGTGCAAAGTCTCCTCTATTGTATTTGTTTTTAGTGCAGCCATGAATAAAATTACACAAGGTTGCAGAGAATGATTAATAGATTGGCTAAAGAGACCTGGAGCTTCTTAGGCGAATACACCAGAGACACTGTGGGTTCGTTTTCGGCATTTAGTTGTGACTTCCAATAGATTATTTTAGGGGCGAACCTTCTTAAAGCGGCACCCGTTCGTCCCTCATCGTAGTCATAGTGCGTACCAGTCTTACGTTGTGACCTGCAAAGTGGTACCGGTGGGAGAATTTCTCCTGTGCGTTGTTGAACAATAAAAAATTCGCAGCGTGCGCGTTAACTAAAAGCCGAATTCTCCTGTCTCTCATTCCCCATTAGCAGCCATTGGTATGTACAATGAACACTATCTGACAGGAAAAAGTTGCTATGTTATACTCGCTGGGCGTAACCTCCTTGTTTTAGAAAGGTTTAGTGAGCGTTGGGCCCGCAGTGCCATGAATACAGTGAACTAGTATATACAATGAACTCGAGGTGTTTAAAGGTGGGAAGTAGACCCGAAGCGCAAGCTGTAAGAAAGCGCACGTGTGCCACCTCTCGTTTAGGTCCATAGAATGTCTGCTGGATGGCGGTGCTTCTGTAGGGAAAATATATTATGAAAAGATGCGAGATGGTGGTACTTGGAGTGTTGAATAGACGGACGAACGGACGGGCGGATGGAAGCATGGACGGTCACGCATACGGACGCACGCACGGATGGAAGTCAACAACGAATGGACGGACGAATGCTTCGCCTCAGTCTCCATCATTCAACCCGTGGATATGCTGCCATTATTTTTTATTGTTTCCAACGTTCGTTAGCGTCTCAGTCTTTATCAGGTGATGATTACACCTATGGTTTGTGTCTCTGAACGAGGCATGTTTTGCTCGAGGGGTAGGAATTCTTTATAGCTTTGCCAAATTGAAACCTTGTGAGACCAACACTCAGAATCAAGTAGTTGTTTGTTTAATTCAGATTTTTTCCTCTTATACGCATGCACAACACATACCTATTGTGCATATTTTACGTTTTTGTGGGGTGAGCGGACAAACTCCAGACTTTTTTTTTTGCATTAGACAAGTACATTGATAGGCCATCAAGCATTCTCGGCCTAACACCCGCTCAAAGTTTCGGAAGATTCCGCTGGGACATGACACAAACAATTCCGATTCTCTTGTTGTCGGAGGTGTTGAAATATTTTTCGCTGACACACACAGAAGAAAGAAGTGCAACATAAGACCACCCGTTGCTTGCCATAGTATGGCACGCTCCCGCGTTTCCCACCGTTCGCCCTCTCAAGGCAGACAGAACGTCCGAACTATTTTTTTTTTGTAATTTCTCTAGTGTCCTGGTACGGAGGCAAGTATATATTCGCTGCATTCTTTCCGACATTCAGGCTCAGGACATGTGGTAAAAACTGTTAGCTGACTAGCACAATTTTTTTTCTTTGCAATTACACCAGCAGCCACCTTCGCTGCCTTCTGCCCGATGCAATGAATGGGTGGATACTATGGGCGTCCACTTATTAACGGGGTGGTGACATGTGTGTCACCAGGCTCACAAGAAAAAAAAACAACCAAAAAGAAATGTTTCTTGTTAAGTTGGCTTAATGCCTTGTCTACTTCGATTAAATCGATCTTATTATAACAAAGACCATTATAAATAGTGTTCCATCTCTCGGCCTCTTAAGGCAGAATGAGCTCATTTTACAACTATTCCTGCCCTTTATCTCTACTTTTCTGCCACCAGTAATTCAACCGTATTTGCTTCTATCGCGGAAGCACAGACTGGGTGCCGCTTGCAACGCAGAAAGCTTCCCATAAAGATATGGCGAAGCTTCATGACGACTAAAGATATTCAAGGACTGGGGTACGCACTGTTCTAAACTTTCACAGCTACTGCCTCAAATCTAGACTGTCATCTTATTACTGCAGCAATATTAACGACTGCAGTCATGATTTTAGCATACATATTTAAAGCAAACATGCTGGACACGTGTAGAAAGCATTGGGGTTTTACTTGTTCAACAAACATTTCTATGCGAGAATGATTTGTGAGGTTTAACGTCCCAAAGCCACCATTTGATTATGAGAGACGCCGTAGTGAAGGGCTCCGAAAATTTCGACCACCTGGGGTTCTTTAACGTGCACTCAAATCTGAGCACACGGGCCTACAACATTTCCGCCTCCATCGGAAATGCAGCCGCCGCAATTTCTATGCGAGAAAATGCAGCCAACTATACTCAAAGTGCTTAAGGTTTCAAATGTGCAGTTTTTGGTTTTCAGACAAAATCTGCCGGACAACTTCAGTTGACAACAGAAATAGCAACGGTTGTTAAGCGGAGGTGCCACATCGGCACAGCCATTCAGAGTCAGCCTTGCCAGTTTCATTGTCAAAGCCACCACAAGATGGTGACCAATAAGAGGTGCGGAGCCATGGAACTAAGGCATGCTGTGTGATTCTAAGACCTTCGTGGCCAATGGTGATACTGTGGTCCTCTACTGTATGTGAAGGCACTTGACGGTTCTCGCTGTACTTTATTTTACTGTACTGTATTTTACTGTACTGTATTTGCTGTACTTTAATGTACTGTATTTTTTCCAGGTGTATCAAGAAAACATATGTAGCAGCATCACCTTTTGGTTATGCGCAGTACTTGTCATATTTTCTTGATTATATGTGTGATAACGTTTCCAGTGATCAGCACTCGTCTGCTTTCTTACACTACTTGTGTCGGCATGCTACCTGTTTAAAGAACTTACCCGAACACAGTAGTTCCCTGCCTGTAATTGCTCGAACTTCGCCACTACCGAGAGGTTCTGCAAGAAAAAGTACGAAGAAAACAAAAAGACAACTGTGAATACCTGAGTAACGACCAAATGCTACTACAGCTAAAATCATTCATAGCATGACCGCTTACAGTGCATGCAGGGTGGGCTATA
>WOVY01006471.1:0-32194 GCA_013436015.1 Rhipicephalus annulatus
ATGCAGACCGAAAACAATTTGTTATAATTCCATTCTTGACCAGCTTAGAATGACATGAAGCGAAACTCATAAGCGGCTTTCCTGCCCTAGCGCAAAGGTCCAACACACATGATCTGTCAAAAAGTCCAGCTTCAAATCCAAAACTGTAGCTTATTTCAACAACCGGTACTTCCGAAGTAAATGTCAACCCCTTTCCTAGAGAAGTACCGTTGTACCGGTTGTACTTCGGTAAGTACCGTTGAAAATAAGCTACGTTTTGGATTTGAAGCTGGACTTTTTGACAGATCATGTGTGTTGGGACCTTTTCGCCTAGGGCAGGAAAGCCGCTTATGAGTTTCGCTTCATGTCATTCAAGCTGGTCAAGAATGGAATTATAACAAATTGTTTTCGGTCTGCATTGGTTAAATCCTGTTTCCATACTGTTCATGAGTCATTTCATGAGCAGGTCTCTAGGCTCCAGGACGAGGGGTACCCATTTTCTGTGATGTTGGCCGTAGGCACTAGGTTATTAAAGAAGCTCAGACGGGAAACGGCGCCTGTTGGAAACAGGTGGGATGACTAGTTCTAGCTCTAAGGTAGTAGCGGTCCCCTATGTACATAGGCTTTCACATAGATTAAAAAAGGCGGCTGGAAAGTATGATGTGAAAGTGGTGTTTTCGGCCAAAAACAAAATAGGAGGAGTGTGCGCGTTGGTCAACCGAAAATGCGACAGAGGGACCAGCGCACATAAGAGTTGTAGCATAAGACATAAGCTCAGGTTTGTTGAATGTGCACACAGTGTGGTGTATTGCATACCTTTATCATGCGGGTGTGTATTATAGGGCAGACTGGCAGGTGGCATTAAACACGAGGCTAAGAGAGCATATGTCAAGCCTGAAAGGTCGGCCTGAAACCCATTGGCAATGCATTGCAATAAGTGCGCATGCTCTCCGTGCTTTGGAGACACTACCTTGCTGTATAGGAGTAGAAACAAGACGTCAAGGGAGATAATGGAGGCGTATCATATAGACAAGCAGAAAGACAACTGTGTTAGCCACCCTTCAGTAGCTTTACTAACAAAAGAAATCGCGCTTTTGTCTGTTAATCAATGAAACTGTTATCGTTGTCGTAAGTGCGCAGTGCAGTGTGTTGTTTTTTGTGTATGTCACCAGGGAGCGCTGTTCCGAGGGTTATAAAGTCAATGTTTTTTCGATTAATAAATCAGTTGTTAGATTGCGCCAGTTTGTCTTCCTTTCTTTGTCCTTGTTCGCCTGCGCATACATTTTCAGGATGGATAGATTCCAACTAGGCCGAATCGCAGTTATGCTTCAGTTTATGTTTTAGTAAGACCAGACTTAAGGTTACGTCCCCCCACCCCCCATGGAAGAGTGTTTACCATTACGCTTCGCAAGTAGCATTCGTATTGTAATGCACTCGTGGTATGAAACGCTTTTCTGATCTTTTATGAATTCTTAACTTCGTAACATTCTCTAGTTGACGATATGCGAACAAGCTGCTCAATTTGGTTCATATGCTCATTGAACAAAGTCACAGACACAAGGATTATTACCAATCGACGTAACGTTCCAGGCGTAACAGTGACGTATTGTGTATACCATGCGAAGTTAGAACGACGCGTCATATTCAACACCTACATTTAATCTCCTCTGTTATAGCATATCACATGTATCCGCCCTATGTCTTCCGCATCATCATCATCATCATCATCATCATCATCATCATCATCAGCATCATCATCATCATCATCATCATCATCATCAGCCTGACTACGTCCACTGCAGGACAAAGGCCTCTCACATGTTCCGCCAGTTAACCCGGTCCTGTGGCTTGCTGCTGCCAATTTATACCCGCAAACTTCCTAATCTCATCTGCCACCTAACCTTCTGTCTCCCCTAACCCGCTTCCCTTCTCTGGGAATCCAGGTTAGTTACCCTTAATGACCGGCGGTTATCCTGTCTACGCGCTACATGCCCGGCCCATGCCCATTTCCTCTTCTTTATTTCGACTATGATATCCTTAACTCCCGTTTGTCCCCTAATCCACTCTGCTCTCTTCTTGTCTCTTAAGGTTACACTTACCATTTTTCTTTCCATTGCTCGCTGCGTCGTCCTCAATTTAAGCTGAACCCTCTTTGTAAGTCTCCAGATTTCTGCTCCGTAGCTAAGTACCGGCAAGATACAGCTGTTATATACCTTCCTCTTGAGGGATAGTGGCAATCTACCTGTCATAATTTGAGAGTGCTTGCCGAATGTGCTCCACCCCATTCTTATTCTTCTAGTTACTTCAATCTCGTGGTTAGGCTCTGCGGTTATTACCTGCCCTAAGTAGACATAGTCTTTTACAACTTCAAGTGCTCTATTACCTATCTCGAAGCGCTGCTCCTTTCCGAGGTGTTGTACATTACTTTCGTTTTCTGCAGATTAATTTTAAGACCCACCTTTCTGCTCTCCTTGTCCAACTCCGTAATCATGAGTTGCAATTCGTCCCCTGAGTTACTCAGCAATGCAATGTCATCGGCGAAGCGCAAGTTACTAAGGTATTCTCCATTAACTGTTATCCCTAACTGTTCCCATTCTAGGCTTCTGAAAACCTCCTGTAAGCACGCGGTAAATAGCATTGGGGAGATTGTGTCCCCCTGCCTTACACCCTTCTTGATTGGTATTCTGTTGTTTTCTTTATGAAGCACTATGGTAGCAGTTGATCTCCTGTAGATTTCTTCCAGAATGTTTATATGTGCTTCATAAAAAGTGCATATAAACATTCTGGAATGTTATAAAGACTTTTTTATGAAGTATATATAAACATTCTGGATTTCTTCCAGAATGTTTATATATACTTCATAAAAAAAGTATATATAAACATTCCAGAATGTTTATATATACTTTTTTATGAGGTATAAAAAAATATGCGGAAGATATGTCTTCCGCATATCTCCGTAAAGTGGCGTGTTCAAAGGCATTTAGACTCGGCCACAGTTATGCAATGCGGACTTAGCGACGCTGTTTTTCGCCCAAGTGTTAAGCTCTGGACACGCGTACGGACTCGGGCGCCACCCGCTTAGTTCCCTTCGAGTCGCATTATACTTTGACCAAAAGACGCTGCTTTGGCAAAACATGGAACGCATTTGCATATGTAAATCGGCGCGCAAGCAACAAAGCCGTCGGAAAGTTAGTTGTGAAAGAGAATTTGCAACAGCCTCAGAAGCCACTAATTATAGCTGGTCAGCGCGTACCTCTTGGCTAGGCGCTGTGCCGGAGACGTCTGACAACAGATGCGTGTGCTTGGGTGCACGGGCGTGGTTGCGGGCGTGGATGCGCGTGCGTGTGTGTGTTGCGTGCTGGAGTGCTTGCTGTGGCTGCTCGATGATGAACCTGTTGCTTGCGGTAGCACAGGTGGCAACAGCTGCGTCTACTTATCTTTGACATGAACTGTTGCGAGGAAATATTTTTTTGCCTGCGGAACGTTAGGGAGAAGTGCAACTCTGTGCCCGAGCGGGCATGCCAGGTGGTATTTTTTTATTTTGTGGAAGTTTTGCATTAAGAGCAAATAGAGATTACTCGACAGGTACAAAGATTGAAACTGTGTTATCGGGTATTTCGTTGAACGATCTACAACTATTAATTGAGAATACTGCCCATCTTCATAACTTTAAATGTTCGTTAATCATTCCTTCTTAATTATTGAACCAGGTACAAGACAAAATGTAAGGCTATGCATAGTGAGCAACCTGCGTTCGGTCCCGCCGTGATTCAAGGAGTCGGTACATTTTATAACCCTGGCTATAGTTAACTAGGACACTAGAGTATGTGCTTGCTGATAGTTTCATTAATGTGCACTCCTTCCAGCAGTAATGACTTAGCTAATTAGTGCCACTTCGCAAACGCTTGTTACAAATCGGGAGGAACATCAGTGTAAGTGCCCCGTCCTGACTTTTAACCCTTTCTTCAGTGTTTTATTCGTGCTGGTTTCTGCGATAATTCAATATTAAGACCTTTTCTGCCCTGGAATACTTTATTCTTTGATAACACTACACGTCACCATTACTGCATCGTCAACGCATTAATCGAACCTCACGTGGTGACCAATGCAAGCAAAAAAGTGAAGTGGACCAGCTAATACGAAAAACGGGTGCAAAAATTACAGTGCCTCGCGGTCGTCGCTACATTGGTGTTACTTTTTACCTCAATGACGGCAGTGCAGCGAGAATCTCGGGACACACCCGTCATTACGCACTGCGTCACAACTTTTAGCGGAGATCACTTTCCGTGGACATCTACGTTGCCGGAGAAGCAATGACACCTACGCAAATGTTAACGGTGGCGGCCCTCATGGATGTGGAATGGTGAAAGCACAGCCTGTCGAAAGATGTGGTGCGTTGAGGAAAAATAATTCGACACGACGCAGTACGAGTTGAGGGCCGCTTCAGGCGTAGAGCTGAAAACGGCAACTCAACCTAATCGCTGTCTCAAGTCATCAGGTCACGCGAAGAATGCCAAGCAGGCGTTCTCAGCCTTTTCTGGCGCCCAAGCTCGTTAGCAAGCACCTGACCTTTGTTTTATATAGGACTGGTTGATTATATGTTGGACTTAACGTCCCACAACCACCATAGGATTATGAGAGAGGCCGTAGTGGAGGGCTCCGGAAATTTCGACCACCTGGGGTTCTTTAATGTGTATACCCAAACCTGAGCACACGAGCCTACAGCATTTTCACCTCCATCGAAAATGTAGCCACCGCGCAGCCCGGATTCAATCCCGCGACCTGCGGGTGAGCAGCCGAGTACCTTACCCCTTGAACACCACGGCGGGGCCGTTTTATATAGGAAGAACCTTGCTCATACAGCGGGGAAAGGAACCATCGAAGTGCTGTGGCCTGTCGTGTCAGAAACTCACGTTAGCGGCGATTTCGTATCCCAAATGAAGACGTCGCCCCTCAAAAGAGGTACACCGTACAGCTAATCTAGCTAACGGCATTCAAATAACCCGTAGGTTATAGCGTTTCCACTGTATTTTCTGTGTTCATGACCCATAAGGGTGGCCTTGTTGTGATCGCTGGACGGTGTAACGTTGAGAGATGAAAACTGAGGTTGTCACGTAATAACCTAGTTTTTTTAAGTTAATTGCAATGACTATATACATTGAATTTCTTTATTACAGCTTTAGCCTTTCGCGAAAAAAAACGTGGCTAATTCCTCTTTTTAGGAATCGGTATAACACGCAAGTGAAACTTCTCCTCGTCGAGGTATTTGAGCATTCATTGTGCGTTGTTTCACCACAAGGGCGAAGGAATGCAAGCTTCGGCAACAAATTGCAATGGGACGGGAAGAACGACAAGCAGCTAGAAATTTGCAGAGCAAACGTCAAGCAGAAATTACGCATGAAACGAGCATACACACGATGAGCGCGGATAAAACAACTGTCACTGCTCGACACTTGAATCACGCTGCTCAAACAGAAAAAAAAAACGCATTGAAATGAACGCACAGGTATACACAAGACGAGTGCAAACAACTGTCACAATTGTAATTATTTGCGTGTGAGCAGTGCGCTTTTTTCGTAAACGCGGCCGCGGCAGCGAGGGAAATGACGTTCATGCTCTGCTTAACTAGTGTAACTGCAAAGCAAACTTGCAGGGGAAGCACAAGGTGTACAAAGTGCCCAAATTCCGTGGTAAGCATCGGCGCGAGTGAGCCACCATGCTAGAGACTTGGAACACGCCGTGTGGAGGTGCGCGCGCATAGCGACGCGCGAGATGGCGCGAGATGGCGCGGCACGGCGACCGTTAGAGCGCGTGCGCCCAACTCGCGCCCGTCGCGCCATCTCGTTGCTGATGACAAAAACGCACTGAAGTTGCTGAGCTCTGAGGACTGTCAGCGGTACATGGCGTACATAAATGGCTCGGCGTTAACAAGTTCGAGAAGGTTCACTCTGTAGCGTAGTGCTATAGCGTAGCGGGAAGTCGTTGGTTTGACACCCCGCTGCGGAACCATTCCTTCTCATTTTTTTTGTAATCTGTTAGTATATTCTTTACAAAGCCATATCTGTGATAGAGCTACGTCAGCGGAGCCATGGTAGGCTCCAGCATAAAACAATTTTATGCTAAAAAAATATTGATGTTACCCTAAAAATGCTGTTCTACGAAAAAAAGAATCTTCGGGTCTAATGAGACGGTGGTTAATCTCCTCTGCCCCCCACCTTGCCCGAATGAAAACTGCCGATCTTTTCGAGCTCATTATTTCATTCATCGTAGCACTTTTCATTTGTGAAATTGCGTTAGCAGCAAAGTGAGTTTCTCAACTTGGTTTCTCTACTAAAAGCTAAATGCTGATTTTCGTGTTGCTCTTAGGAAATACAGCACGTGCGACGATTTCGCAGCTCCGTATGGCGGCAGGGGATAAGTCCGCTTTGTTCTAAGCTAATGAATTCCAGAATCAGATTTAGATGTCTTCCTTGGTCTTGCCAGTGTCGCATTTCTCTTTTATCTGCCCAAGTTTGGGGTTCGCCGGAAATGTCAACAAGTGTTCGGAGAACCAGCTCATTAGCATGCACACTCCGAAGCTTCGTTTCACTGTACAATTGATTTTCATGTATAACTGTGACAGAAGCTTTTACGTAATGTATATTCGAGATTGTGCCTTTAATAATGAAACTTCGTTGTTCCCGCGCGCCTTAGAAATAACACCTAATTCGGCACGTGTTGATTCTTTCCTCGTGGATGTGTTTTGACGCTGAATGAAGAGATAAAGATGTTTTGCACAAGAATGCCTGCACAGCTCAACGTGGTAACAATGAACACAAGCGTCGCGTACCGAGAAATTCGAAAACCAGATGCGCAGGCTGTAGTGGTGAACAATTAACAAAACAATCGATGGCCACCTTGCACTAGATGGTGAAAGGCCCAATTACATCGTTGCTTGTGGTGTCCCAGGTAGCATCGGAACTTATCGAGTCTGATTGATTCGATCGCAGAAGAATGTAAGGCGTTAGGCACAACTAGACGTAAGTAACTTACTTAGCTTGCATAGGTTTAATTAACATGCAGTGAACACATGTACATACAGCGTTTCAGTTGGCCTTGGCTCAATCATACACAACCCAACTTGTATCAAACAATAGTAGTCCTAACTAGGCTTAGTTATGCTCAGAGTTGGACACCGGTATCTCACCTTGAACACAGTTTCACTACTCTAATTCGGATTTGGCTTGAGAGTGAACAACAACAACAACAAAAAAAGAAACTTGAAAAATGAGTAAATAGTGTCCTTCTACAAAATCAAGAACTTTGGTGCACAAAAGTGAAATGGTAAATAGTAATATTACAAAATTCAAGCAGTATTACTGATGAATTTTACTGATGAATCTTCAATACAAAAAAAACGAGAGGGCGACAGTGAATAAAGCGTTACAAAATGATAAGGCGACGTAAACTATGGTTGTATGTCTGTCATGGGGTGTCCTTTAACGCGCACTGACAAGGCACAGCACATGAGCTGTGTTTCGCCTCCAGCAAAGGTCACGGGTTCAAATCCCGGCTGCGGCGGCTACGTTTCCTATGGAGGCGGAAATGTTGTAGGTCCGTGTGCTCACATTTGGGTGCACGTTAAAGAACCCCACGTGATCAAAATTTCCGAATCCCTCCACTACGGCGTCTTTCATAATCATATGGTGGTTTTGGGACGTTAAAACACACGTATCAATCAATCGAATCGCCTCCAGCGAACTGCGACCACCATGGCTGGAATTGGACCCACCATTTTCGGGTTTGCAGCTGAGCACCAAAACGAATGTACGACCGAGGTGGACTTTTTAGGCATACGGGTTGAAAACGTCCCATAAAATTTTTAAACCCCGTCCTCGCGCCTTCCCTCTTCATTCTTCAATGCATCTTGTCTTTTGCGAGGCCTACATTTACTTTAAGTATAACTTGCGATTCTCTGGTGTCGTAGAACTTTTATAGAATTTTCATGCCTTCAAATAGCGGCTTTTATTCCGATCTTCCAGGTCAGCGACATTTCTGCGTTGCGTCCGAGTTTTTAGGGAATAATGATCTCTAAGGGATTTGTCCCAGCTCGCAACAAAGTGATACCATTTGCTGGATAAAAGCGAAACAAATGCACGTAACTTTGGATCATCTCTATGCAGCAAAAGCGATGAACTGTTTTGAAATGGAGCCAAGTCTCTTTATACGACCACGGATGGTGTAATAAACTTGGCCTCAGAACGATGCCAGAAGAGCTACTTGTATGACCTCTCTAAGCTCTGTGAAGCGGCCAAGTAAAGATAGGCCGAGTGGTGGCTCTCGTCATTTTCAAAACTTTATGGTGCCGGTCTTGGTGGAGCTATGCGGGAAAGTGCCGAATGCGTGTTCCGATGGTGTACTCCAGCTGAGCTCAAAAAAACTCTACAAACAAACAAACAAACAAACAAACAAACAAACAAACAAACAAACAAACAAACAAACAAACAAACAAACAAGCAAACAAACAACAAACAAACAAAAAAACAAACAGGGGACTGAGGACTGTAACAGATTGCTGACCCAGCATGCTTGGCACAGCAAATAAATTGCGTCAAGCGCTCTACCATGCTCCACTCGTACCTCTTTCGCAAGGTGACCTGGTAACAAGGCAGTGACGGTAAGGCCACGTGTTCGATAAAGTGGCGCCCTGGCCTGGCATGATGCAAACAGCAGGGTTGACCCAGAAACGAAGTATCGAAATTTGTGCGAACATACAGCGGGGACACACGACCGACGGATTACAGAGCTTCGCCCCTAAAAAAAAAGCAAAAAGCAGGGACGCATGAATGATGGCTCTAAATCGCACCATAACGTGACCTGCGTGATCTGTACTTTTCTATTCCTATTTCCGTATGAAATACCTAGTTATAACAACGTAAACTAAGAAACCTACTCACGCACTCCTTTCTTGCTATTCATTTACGTACATCAGGGGTCGATTCAAGATCTATTTTGCATTCCTTCATTGATATGTGGGGTATAAGGTCTCAAACCACCATGTGATTATGAGAGACACCGTAGTGGAGGCCTCCGGAATTTAGACCACCTGGGATTCTTTGGCGTGCGCCTAAATCTGAGCACACGGGCCTACAACATTTCCGCCTCCATCGAAAATGCAGCGGCCGCAGCCGGGATTTAATCCCACGACCTGCGGGTCAGCATCCGAGTATCTTAGCCACTGGACCATTGCAGCGAAGATATTTTGCATTCCTCTGTTTCACATTAACGTTGGTTGAGTCGCAAACAATGAATTGTGGGCTCTTGAACTGCCACTATGAGTTATTTTTCAGAAAAAAAGCGAACGATGCTACATTGCATTGTGCCATACATTCGGTAGGGAGAATTTTCGCCACGCCGAAAAACATTAAAATTTCTACAATTTGGTTGTTCAACCTGTTTTTCACGTCAACAAAATTTAGCGATGCAGGAAATGTTAAAAAAACAAAAAATAGAAAGACGCTTCTAATTGTGACATTATGGTCATAATATTCTGAATTATTAACCGAGTGAAGACAAAAAGGCGATAAAGGTGAGAACGAGAGAAAGTAAAAAAGCCGGCACATAAGAAAGAGAACAGGGGGAAAAGGACAAGATGAGGATCATGTAGCCCCCAATAATGCACTGAAGACGCACCGCTTTCGATGAATTTCACAATAGTTACGAACATACTCAATATAGCAAGGTGCTAAATTCATATATAAGCACACGAAAGCAACAACATCATTTTTGTTCCCTCAAGCTATGAAAAATATGGATACAGCCGGTACATTTGGCACAGTTTGTTTATAAGGGGAGCATTCAAGGAAGTGTGCGTTTAAGATACAACTCAGGCTGGAACACGGATACGAGCAACTCACTGACGCGATATTCTTTTCGTGGCTTCGGTTAGAAAGCACGTTAGAAACCATAAAAGTTCGTCTCTCGTAACCATAGGGTGGTTTTGGGACGTTAAACCCCACATATCAATCAATCAATCAAACCCTAAAAGTGGACTTGTATCAGATCACAACAGGATTTTACCAGAGTTGTCACCAGAAATGTACCCCTTCAAACTGGCTGCGCTAACTTTGAAGTAAACGACCGCGTCGAGTAACGTGTCGGTATAAATTCCTGCACGTATCATTAGGCGACTACGCCCAGGAATGTATGTGGGAATGAATATGTGTAGACCATTCTCATGGCCCCGAGCATACATACTTTGGCAAGAGGGCTGTCAAAGTGGGAAAAACGTGAGAGCAAATGAACTTTTATATTATTACTTTGTAGTGCAGTGCCATTTATTTTCCCCTCATAAACCCGAAAAGACCAAATGCCCCCCCCCCCCTTTTTTTTTTCTGCGTCGACGCGTACGGAACAAGCTACTTTCGCTGCGGAGCTCGGGTATCTCGGCGTAAAGCTCGTTTAAGAGTCGCAGGGACACTGGGAGTTGCGTTCCTGTTAACCTACCCATTCACCGGTTCCAGGACTCCAAGACGGCAAACAAAAAATGAATATAAGAAAAAAGAAAAAAAGATGTGAAAACAGCTTTTGTGGAACTCCCAAAGCACCTTGAAGTTTTGAGATTGTCTTGAATAGAACGAAAGGCGTAGGTTGCTTTGATTCATACTTTCGCCCAGAAGTTCTCGTAAAAGAAAAAAATAGGTGGAGGCTGCGGTAAATGTGATCGAAGGATGCCTAAGATTAAGAGGTCTTCGTTGAATAGAGGCTGCTCCATAAAAAGAAACCAATCATCATTTTTCTGCCCACTGTTCATTCAATTGCGCGCCTTTGATGACGACGTTTAAGTGTTTTTAACGTTAAGAACGTTTTATTTTTTAAAACAAAGAGAATGCCTACAACCTTGTTCACTCAAGACTGTCGCCGACAGGTCAAGTCCAACGGTACGCAGTGGTCAAGGACCCCAAGCCAGCCATCACATTTCTGCAAATTACATTTCTGAAAACTCAATGCACGCAGAGTCCATAAAATTCTCTGATCAAATGAAGTTAACTTAGCTCATGGGAAATTGGTTATCTGGATTCGCGTGTGGCGAAAAAAGATCCATCAAAGGCAAAATTTTTCTCCCTCTTGCTTCTGTCGTAAAGCTGAATTATGCTACATTTTGTATTCACACTAAAGTGTCCATCTGATAATTCCTTTACTCTTTTTGTTATTTGAAAGCCTCAGATGCTTCATCAAACGAGAATATCCACCAAAAGCTGAAGACAGACAGGCAATTCTGAAGGCAAGGTCCAACAGACCCGATCACGTTGTCGCATTCTCTTCTGGAAAGCAATAGCCGATATAGCCCTTGGAAAGGTTGCACGGAGCACGATTTCACTACTACGTTCCACTCTTGAAAGCGAAATTGAAGCGTCTCCCAAGTTTTTTTTTCTATCATGTCTCACATGTTATCATTCTTTTTCCTTAATCTCCCTGTACGGGGCAGCCGAGCAGAATTTTTTCTCCTTAACCTCTCTGTATAACATTTGACGTGTTGGTTTCAAATGCGAAGCATTTCTTAGCGAACTTCGGTGACTTTGAGCGTATCTATCTATCTATCTATCTATCTATCTATCTATCTATCTATCTATCTATCTATCTATCTATCTATCTATCTATACTATCTATCTATCTATCTATCTATCTATCTATCTATCTATCTATCTATCTATCTATCTATCTATCTATCTATCTATCTATCTATCTATCTATCTATCTATCTATCTATCTATCTATCTATCTATCTATCTATCTATCTATCTATCTATCTATCTATCTATCTATCTATCTATCTATCTATCTATCTATCTATCTATCTATCTATCTATCTATCTATCTATCTATCTATCTATCTATCTATCTATCTATCTATCTAGCCGCTTACGTTTGGGTGCTTTCGTGGTCACCCCCTTAACTTGGCGGGAACCAAAATTAGCAAGGAAAGGTAAGATATTTTGACGAATATGATGCTCTGCTCAAAACCTCAATAATATCACAATCCCGTCACGTACGTCGTCAAACACGTCCCGCCAGACAGTGGCACATACCTACGCGCGGGTATGGGCCACTGGTATGCCGGTATGTGCCACAGGTGATTGACACTTAGTATCTACCTAGGCACGACGAGAACACACATGGGCAATTTCAACGTGTGAGCGTTAAGAAATAATTGAAATTGGTGGCATCAACCCGACGAATGCAAAGAATAAATGCCAGGGTTCCAGCTGGAATCGAACCCAAGCATTCTGCGTGCAATGAAGCATATTGTTACGCACAAGGAGGACATATTTCGCGATTTTGCAACCGTCGACGTGTAGCCCCACGGTATGGCTACCCACCAAACTTTGCACGGCCTTCCGAACGACTTCGAGATGACCCGCGAGCAACGTGCTATGGCCCACCACAACACTTCACACGATCGTCTGATCGACCGTACGATGACCCTAATGCAACACACCTGCTGCCTCGCGACGACTACTGGACACGCAGCTTCCGGAACCACTCCCCTACATCTGACAGGAGCTTGACGCCTCCACCGCCTCGTGTTCCCCGTTCTCCTTCACCACGGCGCCGCAACACGTCTCCTCTGCCACAGGAAAACTAGCAAGCGCGGCCGATGGAGGTGAGGTCGCCGGAGACGTGCTAACATCAGAAATACCTCCTGTGTTGATGCTCAAGAACAAAGTACGTGTTTTTGTTGACGGTGTGCCTGTGATGGCTTTGGTGGATACGGGGGCAACCATTTCGGTCATGAGTGCGTGTTTTAAAGATACCTTGGGGCGGAAGGTATTATTTAGGTGGAATCAAGCTGCGAAGTTTTGCGGAGTGAGTGGGGAGGCACTGCATCCTGTTGGTGTGTGTCAAGCTAACGTATTTCTCGGAGGCCGTGTTATCCCAACGGAGTTCGTGATTATTCCGCAGGCGACACATGATGTTATTTTGGGTATGGACTTTTTGAGGGAGTGTGGTGCGACTGTCGACTGCCGCACAGGAACAATAGTCTTGAGTGATCACGTTCCGCCAGCACTCTTGGAAAACCCTGTGGATGGTGAGACGGCATTGTGTGTCTGTGGCGACACTATCATACCACCGTTATCAACCGTTCGTGTACCTGTTGGTTGCAGCGACAGCTATTCCGCCAGCTTTGATGCCAACGTAGAACCAGTGTACACCAACTGCATGAAAAAGAATGTGTTGATCCCACATTGTGTGGTGTCGATCAGACGTGGACGCGCTGGTTTATGAACTGTCAATTGCTCTACAGAACCCGTGATGTTACCAGATGGTCTAAAGTTAGCCGTCGTGAGTGGACAACACGAGGCCTTGCTGGTGACCGAGCTTAGAGATGCGCCGGAAGAGCATCGTAGTCACAGTTTCGAAACGGCTCTTCTGCCAATGGTGAATAAGTCGCTGAGCACAAGTGAACGCCGAACATTGGTCAATGTACTTTCGAAGCACGTCTCTGCATTCGACTTTGCGCAGAAAGACAAAGCGCCCCTAATCCCTGCTTCTCGAACATGTCACACTATCAACACGGGTTTGGCCAATCCGATTAGACAAAAGCCATACCGTGTTTCGCCGGAGCGGCCAACAGGCTGATGATCGCAGTCTCGTCGTCTTCTTTTCTTCCTCCAGCTCTTCGGGCAGTCAGCATGTTCACCCATCTTCTTTTTCTTCCAAGGCATGCGTAACATTGAATGTTACGCATGCCTTGGAAGAAAAAGAAGATGGGTGAACATGCTGACTCGCTTGTACTGGACGAGCCACGCGTCGACATCCTCTCCCGATTTTCCTCCAAAGGTTGGCGGGACTCGGTAGTAGGGCACGGAACCCATGGGAGTTGGCCTTGAAGCGTTAGATGGGTGATCTTGGGCCATTACGATCGGTGCAGGCGGGAGTCCGGCAAGGCGGCGGCTGCGGCATAGTCCAGGTAGTGAAGCTCCCGTCGTTGGGCTTGTCTTACCCAGCACCTCCACCAATCTGTTACGCACAAGGAGGACCAGGACGTATACGGCTGAAGGGGGCCGTTTATTTTGATCGCGAAGAGAAGCGCCGGAGCGGCCAACAGGCTGATGATCGCAGTCTCGTCGTCTTCTTTTCTTCCTCCAGCTCTTCGGGCAGTCAGCATGTTCACCCATCTTCTTTTTCTTCCAAGGCATGCGTAACATTATTACCACAGAGCTACGCCAGGTCTCGGAACTACTTTTCAAATAGGCATTAATCTTCGTGAAACGTCAATAGTGATTGCACTCATAGGGATTGCACGTGAAACGTCAATAGTGCTGCCTACCCAATTTTATAAACATTACACATGTGCTCCTTTCGCACATCCGTCACGTCGGGTTAACGCCAATTGGGGTTAGTTGCCATGCGCTGAAGTTCATTTATGTGGGAGTGTTCAGGGCCAGCATCCTCGGGAGCATCAGCGCTTCATATCAGCTTCTGGTGTTGCTAATACGTAGGTTCCAGTTGGTATTGTTGTGCAAGTGTAAGCAACTGGTTATATAAACATCTGCAATTCTTCAACATGTATCTGTGCGTGCAACGTTTGTACATATATTTAGCGTCAATTCATGACGTGCCAAACAATAAAAAATTGCAACACGGTCACCTTCCCTCCGCATGCTTCGCATAACGCTGATTACCTGGCACGTGGGATCTGCCGAATTTTTTTCCTTCCTAAACTGCAACTTGTGTTCCTAGCACTAGAGCTGACCCGTATCAAGTAGTTATGAATAAACTAAACAAGCTCAAACCCTTGTGAGAAGGGTCAGAGCACTAGGAGCGATAGGAGGCTCTTTTGCGCAGTTCGCAACCTTAGCTTGTCCTTTGAAGAGTGCCAGAAGGGTACGCGAACGCACAAAACTGCGTGGCCGTCTAGGGCGGCCAGACTTCCTGCTTACTTTTAGTAAGATATCACCCGGAATAAACGTAATCAGATTGTGAAGCGTATGGGAGTGGCGGCCATGAGCGTGCCTATCGTAGGAAGAAGAGGACAATGACGTTCGCGGGTTGGCACTCGGCAGCCGTACAGTGGGTGGTTGCGGCCTGGGCTCCGATCAGTAATCATGGTTTCTGTCATCTCCGCTTCTAGGCGTTTCGAAGCCACAGCTTCGAAACCCCTTGAGTTAGGTGTGAATTAGATGCTAAAGCGTCTTCATTTTCTATCGGTCCAGTTATGCAGTCGAATACCTCCGTTTTACATGTTGATCGCTCAGTAAAGTTCAGTTTTGAAGATCACTGCCTTAACCGGGCTCATTCGGCAGTAGTACTAAAGGGATCGCCGAGTTATGTTTTCAGGAGCGATTACCGCTTATACGCGGATAAGAATCCGAGGTACTAATTCGCACAAGGAGCCCTTTTGACTAAAAATTGAGTATTGCGAAATATATTTGCTTGGAAATTGTGTTCAATATCTATGGTCTATTGGAAGTCATATGAATGTTTTTTCCTCTACAGTGCTCATAACTGAGTATTTTATTGGGGTTTAATTGCATAGAAGTGTGAAGGTTTGCCCAACGTCTTGGCGATGACCCCAATGAGCACTCCCTCATTATCGCATCGTGTTGGGCTGCTGGTGTTAAAGTGTGGGGATGGCTGTATGCTCTCCCATTGTAGACTACCAAGTACTCGAAATAGTTGACCACTCTTTTCTGTACTCGTTAAGTAGGTCATGGCACTACGTTCATTGTGGGTGGCTTTCTGCTCTCCCTTGGAAGAGCACCAAGGCCTCTAAATCGTCAAATAATAATAAACACGAAACTGTTCTCTTGAAGCGTTATTGCTGTATGTGAAAATAAAGTTTTCCAAACATGACTACGCAGCCCACGAGATCAATAATATACGCTACTTGCGTCGGTGCCGGGCTATTCGTTATAGTTAATTCTGGAGTTACGACAGAGCACCGAACCATTCCTTGTTTTTCTCTCTGGTGTCCCTCATAAGTGGCATGTCGAGTAAACACTGATACGCGTTATTGCACGAGAACCAGATTATTGTGTGCACTGTTGCCTCTGCAGAGATCCGCGTTGAATTAGACAACAAAGCAAAAATAATGTGTTTCAACCGAGACGCCTGTTAGTCGCAACCACGTTCGAACACTGAGCTAATGGCACAACATTTCCTTCAATCTAGCCAGTGAGTTATGTGCAGGCAAGAACCACGATGATTGCGTGCCACACACCGCCGGCAAGTTCTTCAGTGTTACAATACCGTGTGAGTCCCACCCTTTTTTGTCAACTCATTTGAATGCGTTATAGGCCTTATGATGCTTGCGAAGAAGCTCGAAACAGTACATTACAATAGTTAATCTTCTTTCATTAATTTAAAATTATTTGCAGATTAGGATAAGAATGTTTGTGTTCATTCGATCGTACATACTTGGCCTCCTAAACGTCGTCCCCTCACAGCCCCCATCACACGACAGTCACTGTGATGGTCCGGTGGTGATGGTGTTCAACTGCTGACATGAAGGCCGCGTGTTCAATACCTGAAAGGGTGGTCGAATTCTGGTGGAGGTGAAATGCTGGATGCTCATGATAAAAAAACAATTGAGTAGTTTTGGGACGTGGATTCCGAAATTTTTGTTTTTATTCCTTTCGATGCTTGTTTCAGTCCATAAGATGAAGCCGAAAGCGGTATCAAGGTAGCTTTTATGCCACTTTCCGCACATTTGAAGTCGTCCTAACGTTGTGAGAATCTGCAGTACAGACGACACCAAGCGAGCAGGGATTCAGTCACTTTCGCTTGAGTTCCGTTCTTCGGCTAAAGCAACGCTGCACAGAACTGAGTTGCACGTGAACACTGGGCAAGGAGCGAATATCATCTAGCTGTGCGCAGAAAGCGGGGCATCTTTCTTGCTTAACGAAGAGAAAAGAGCGGCAATGACGACTTTTGGCCTCCAGCGCCATATCACCTTTACCACGCGGAACCACGGCAATTTCGCGTCACGTTCATGTTTGTTTGCATACGAGCAGGCTCTCACGTCCACACACGAGAACCTTATATGGTGCGTTACTCTTCAGTGATTGTACGTACCACCGCCAACGCCACCTTTGATGAACGACATCGGTACATGCCTGTCCCATGTTCATCGGCACCTTAAACATCGCGCTGTCCTCAGTTTTATTCTCTCTCCGCACCACGCACAAGCAAATGACAGGCTGCGCTCTTGAATACTTTCTGCTCACGCGACACTAATTCACAGAGAATATTGCAAACGTCACCTAATCGGCACTCATTACCAGCTTTGTCGGCGACTTCAACATCCACGCCAACGGCAACAATCAAAAGTGTTTCTGAACTACGCTACAAGCAAGAACGCACTTGTTTTCTTTTTTTCACATAAAAGCTTTTTCTACTGTCCCTCTGTTCAAGCCATCACTGCTAAAGACACAAAGACGCATGGAAGCAGACAAAATAGCGCGTGATATCTATCGAAAAAAGCTGAACCTGTACGACGGTATTACCCACTCTTAGTTGTCAGCATTTCTATGATATGGTGTATATGTACATAGCTCATGGTCTTCTTTTTTTATATTTATATTTTATATTTACTTTTTATGTTTTTACTTTTTATATTTTATTTTATATTTATATATACCGAGACAGTCACAATGTTAAGTAGGCTCCCTCAAATTTCATCTGAAGTAGCTGAACAACTGTGCACAAGTCCGTCAGCTGACGAAGTGAAACAGGCACTGTCTTCCATGTAGCGTGGCTCGGCCCCCGGGCCGGATGTGTTGCCTGTTGAGTTTCATTTAACGTTTTGGGACGACATTGGTGCTCTTTTCAGCTCTGTTATTTGCCGCTGTTTCGAAAACTTTGATTTTCCTGATAGCTTTCGCGATGGTCGAATTGTTTTAATACCTAAACATGACCCATCGTCAGTTCGCCCAGAGGAGTGGCGACCAATAACGCTCCTCAACGTTGATTATAAAACTTTCGCGGCACCTATCACTCGGCGGGAACGCCAGGTGGCGCAGAACGGAGCAGTCCGGGGTCTTTGGGCTCCCGCTTCAGCAAATGATTTTTGTGGTTTTTCGTGTGCTGTGCCTCAAGATCTTGCTACGAGTCGACTCATAAGCTGCCACGGTTCACGTCGGTAGCGGACTTTCACCGGTAGGTTCATTTTTGAGCATTTTTCGGACTTTTACGCCACCGACTACGCCTCGCGTGCTTACCAAACGCCGAGTTGGCGTCTGCCGGGCAGGACGCGCCCTTCCTTGGACGCGCCCTTCGTTCCACCTGCTGAGCCAATATGCTGGACGGTGCGGCTGTTATTATGGACGGTGATGAACTCCCTCCGGAAGAGTTTGGAGAGGAACACGGCTGGCGTTCCGCCGCGGTGAAGAAAAGCTCGAGGCGCACGAACGCCAGTGCTACAGAGCGTGCCACGGCGTGCGGCGAGAATGCCAGGGGCAATTTCAGTGCTACAAGAAAAGCTCTACACTTGAAGAATCAAGTTATCAAATCATCGAGAATGCCTCGACTGCCTAGCGAGCACTGGAAGATTATCGTCCGTCCAAGGGGTGGCTTGGATGTTGAGAAGGCGGGCTCAGCTAGACTTGGCCGGGCAATCGCAGAGGCGGCTGGAATTGTACCCACGCTCATCAGTCAGGACATTGTCTGCCCGAATGCAACGCAAAATATCATAGTTATTAGCACGGCGTCCCGTGCGAACGCTGACTCTTACCTCAGGATGAGCTGCCTTACATTGGGAATGAAGAAGTATGACATCAACACTTACGAGGCTGCCCCGCATGAGACCTGCAAGGGGGTCATCCGTAAGATTGACGCATCGGAGAGCCAGACGGAGCTGGAGAGGAGCATCCTTACTGAAAGAAACCCCACGGCTCTGGGAGTCAGACGTATTAAGAACACTGAGACGGTGGTTATTGTCTTCGATGGCTACAAAGTTCCCAACTTCATTTATTTCGGCACAGCGCTGGTCAGATGCTCGCTTTACCATCGGCAGCATGACTGCTGCTATGCCTGTGGCAGACTCGGGCACAGGGCGGACGTCTGTCCGACACCGGACGAAGCTGTGTGCAAGAGGTGCGGAATCAACAACCCTGATGAGAACCATCAATGTTCCCCGACCTGTGGATTCTGTGGTGGCCCACACGCCACGACGGATAAAAGTTGCCAGCAAAGGTTTCAGCTTCCATTTATTGTGCGAAGGCGGCGAAGAGAGCGCCGTGCGGAATCAGAGCGTCGTAGTCAGCAAACGGTACCTGCTAACGCCGACGAGGGTGTGAGCCAGCCTGCACACCGCAACTCCAGTTCAAACAGTCGTTCTGCTGCAACTGGGGTGGACAGCCGTGACTCATCGCAACAGGCAAGCAGTCGGTCCAGATCCAGATCTCGGTCCAGAAGTCGCTCCCAAGGCCAGCGAAAGGGAACTTCGTCTAAAGGCCGAGCCAAGTCCCGGTCCAGAGATCGTCGTCGGTCCCAATCCAGAGGCCCATCGCACTCGAGGAGCCAGTCCAGGGACCCGCATGGCACAGTCCGTTTCCAAAGCCCACCCCAACCGGAGATGCAGGGTGGCTCCTGGGCTGACCGGGTGCGCAGCGGAGGAGGTGAAAAGGTAACGGGGGGCACTGCGCCAGAGCATGGTCTAGCGGAGCTAAATCAGCTTAGGAAGGAGAATGCCGAAATGCGCAGCATTATTGAGTCGCTGAGAGCCGAAATGGCTGAGCTTAGACGTGTCAGTACATCTCAAGCTACTCTGGCATCTGCTTCTCCGTGTGTAGGTTCTCCCTCTCCTCAACCCATAGAGATTCCCATGGTCGTGGAAGCGGGCCCCTCGGGTAACCCAGCCAAGCGTAAGGCTGCGACTTCAGCCGGGAATGTGCAGGCTAAAGCTAAATCTGAAATTAAGGAGACTCTAAATTCAATTTGCCTTGAGATTCACAAACTTAATGAGCGTTTCTCGGCGGTCGATCAACGTCTCACAGTTATGGATCAGAAAATAGATATTCAACATGCCAGAATTCAATGTGTGGAGAATCAATTACAGAACGCCGGCCTTATGGTGCAGAGCCCCAATATCAGGGGAGCAGCTAGGATTCACCCGGATTTCTTTCCAGAGGGAACGCCTTTATCGGCGCCCATTCCCATGAGTATCCCCAGTTCGAATAGTACAGCTGCTTCTGTACAGAACCTGACGGCAGGGTCAGGGAGCACCTCCAATGATCAAGATGGCCTCGCACGCTGAATTTCGTATATGGCAATGGAACTGCAGGGGGATCCTTAGCAAAAGGGGCACCCTGCAGCAATTTGTCCGCTCTCACAGCGAGAAGCCGCAAGTGATCCTACTGCAGGAGACGCTGTCTGATAGTGTAACCCTCCCGGGGTACAAGGCACATGCAGTTAAAGGGGAAGGCAGAGGGATTGCCACGTTAGTCAGCAACAAGTTCACCTTTGTGACACATGATCTAGGGGTAAGACCTAATAAAACGGAGCTCTCCTTAGTTGAGGTCATTCCGAGTTCTTCCAACCTTTCCAGCATTTTTATACTGAACATATATAGTAGCCCTAGTGATCATAGGCAGCGTTTTAGGACGATCATAGCTAAGGCAACCAGATTGGCTGGGCTCTCTCCTCTGGTTGTGGCGGGGGATTTTAACTCGCCTTTCCGGGCGTGGAACTACCCGTATGATTCAGCTAAAGGCAGGAGCTTGTGGCAGGAGACGGGAGATGCGGATCTCTCGTTAATTACGGACCCGATGTTTCCTACTAGGCGCGGCACATCCACCACCAGGGACTCCACCCCGGACCTAGCTTTCGTGAAAAATGCTGGCTCGGTAGGTTGGGAAAATCTTCTGACGGATTTAGGAAGTGATCATTATATTACAGTTACTAAATTACAGATGGAGGCAAAATCTAAAAGAAAGTTTACTTACGTGGATTGGGATAAATTTCGGGAGTCACGCAGCGCTCGAGCGGAACAAGGGGAAATCCCGGACTCTCTGGGGCAATGGACAGAGATGCTGCTGCAGGACGTTAGGGCGGTTACCAGAACCATTGAGACAGAGGTACAGACAGACAAAATGGACAGTCGGCTTGCGCATTTACTGGAGGCAAAGCAGTCGCTATTGGCCAGATGGAAGGGTCAGAGACTTAATCGTAGGCTTCGGAAAAAGATAGCAGAGTTAAATACACAAATTGAAGAACATTGCAAAAACTTGTCGAGGCAGCAGTGGGACGAAATTTGTAATTCAGTCGATGGACAAATGCGAACCAGAGGTAAATGGAATCTTTTAAAACACTTGCTTGACGAGTCGGGCACTAAATCTAATCAGAGGGGGGTCCTTGCTAGAATACTTCATCTTGCTCAAAAATCCTCCTCGGGCGCGGAGCTATTGGGGCAGCTTGCTGAGAAGTATCTACCGCTAGCAGTTGATTCCATGCAGGCCTATCCGGGGTATATGGGAACATCTTGTGCCCATTTGGATGAACCCTTCACCATCAGCGATGTACGACGTGCCCTGCACGAACTCAATGGCCGATCGGCACCGGGTCCAGATAGGGTCACCAACAAAGCGCTTCGGAATTTGGAAGATGACTCTGTTGAATTTCTTACTGATGAGATTAATAGGATTTGGAAGGGAGGTGACATCCCGGAACAATGGAAGTTGGCCAAGGTGATCCTCATTCCCAAGCCCGGTAAAGCACCAAGTTTGGACAATCTGCGCCCCATCTCTCTCACGTCATGCGTGGGAAAGGTGGTGGAACACGTTGTCCAGAACCGAATCGCGGACTACATAGAGCACAATGATCTCTTCCCTCACTACCTTATTGGCTTTAGGCCAGGCCTCTGTACGCAGGATGCTATGAAACTCATTAAGTGTCAAATTTTAGATAATCATACCAGAGACACCAGGGCGATCCTAGGCTTGGATATAAAAAAAGCGTTTGATAATGTCCGCCATGATTCTATTTTAGATGCGATCTCAAGTCTCAACCTAGGTTCCTCATTTCATGCGTTTGTCAGATCCTTCCTGTGTGGTCGAAAAGCCATACTTAAAGTTGGAGATCTAGAATCGGATGTGCAAGCGCTGGGAAATAGGGGCACCCCGCAGGGATCTGTTCTATCACCCTTACTTTTTAACATCGTCATGGCTGGTCTCTCGAGGCAGCTTTCTGGAATTTCAGATGTTGGTCATACAATTTATGCCGATGATATCACCATTTGGTGTAGAGGAGGAAGTGATGGCACTGTAGAGGCGGCCCTGCAAGAGGCCATCGACACTACCGAGAGTTTTCTGGAAGACACAGGCCTTTCTTGCTCTCCGGAAAAGTCTGAGCTTCTCCTCTATAAACCGGTCAGGAGGGGCCGTCGACCGCGAGGCTGGGTGCCGCCCCTAGAGAATGACATCCACTTACGTACCAAAAGTGGACGATCAATCCCCAAAGTCGCTTCCATTCGGATCTTAGGTATGACGCTAGAAGCAACGGGCACCAACACCATCACGATTAAAAGGTTGGAAAAAAAGACAGACAGTGTTATTAGGCTCATAAGACGGGTGGCTAACCGAAGGACAGGACTATCAGAGGACAACTTGGTCAGGCTTATACATGCTTTTCTGCTGTGTCATTTTGCATATGTGGCGGCAATGCATGTCTGGAAGAGAATGGAAAGGGACAAGCTTAATGCAATGATCAGGAGAGCTGTAAAGAATGCCCTTGGGCTCCCCAACTACACCCACACCAATCGTCTCCTGCAGTTGGGAATTCATAATACATTGGAGGAAATTGCGGAAGCACAAGAAAGAACACAGGTAATTAGGCTGTCTGGCTCAAAAGCGGGGAGGATGATTCTCGCAGAAATGGGTATTCCACCAGCTCAGATTGAGGCTCTGTACCAAGGGTTGACGAGGGATCAGAAGGAAAACATCATTGTCTCGCCTGCCCCGCGGAACATGCATCCACAACGTAATGTTGGAAGGAGGAGAGCGCGCGCTCGGGCCCTTCTTCGCCAAGTTGCGGATCTTGACGGGGGTGCCTGTTTCGTAGACGCGGCGCAATATGATGGCCAGAGAGACCGATTCACGGTAGTGGCAATCAACCACAAAGGAATTACAATTAATGCGGCGTCGGTATGCGCCAGAACTGCCAATGCAGCTGAGCAGGTTGCCATCGCCTTGGCTCTTTTAGATCAGCGTAATGAACACATATTTAGCGATTCTAGAGCTGCCATTCGTGCCTTCAGTGTTGGAGCTGTGTGCAAAGAGGCCAAAAACATACTCGGTGATAAGTTGCTTACAACCCATACCATTACATGGTTCCCAGCTCATATGGGAAACATGGACGGAGGGATCATAAATCTCAATGAGTTGGCCCACTCCAGGGCGCGAGGGTTAGCTGTCCGCGGCCATGGAGGACCTTTGGGTCGAACTGGAGATTTCGTAAACAGGGATCCGCCAACTACATATAATGAAATAACCCAACATTTCGCTATGGATAGGAGAATCTTTCCACCACCACATGCGAAGCTAAATAGAGCGCAGGCGCTTACATTGCGATTACTTCAAACAGAAACGTACCCTAACCCTGCCTTTCTTCACAAGCTTTATCCTGATGTTTATTTAACCAACTCGTGTACAAAATGTGGCGGTTTAGCCACCTTACACCACATGCTCTGGGAGTGCCCTTCGGTACGTGGCACCGATACAGCATCGTCCAGAAAGTGGGACTCCGCTCTCCGGAGTCCAGACATAACATCGCAACTTTGGGCTGTCCAGAGGGCCCACGATGCGGCGCTAGGGCTCGGCCTTACTGTCCCATCGTGGGAGCGGCCCGCCGTGTGCTAGGGCGCACGCCTTCGGACTTGTCAATAAAGTTTTTCCAAACCAAACCAAACCTATCACTCGGCGTTTGAGAAGCCTGATGCCCTCCTTAATAGGTCATCATCAGGCGTGCTCTATTCCTGGAAGAGAAATCCACAGTCTCTCCTTTGTTACGCGCGATATAGTTGCGTACACGTAAACAAGATCTGCTCGGGGACTCTTGGTTTCAATTGACCAAAAAAAGGCATTCGATCGCCTCGAACATAGCTTTATATTTAGCGTAATGGCAGCATTTGGCTTCTCACAAAACATCGTTGAGCTTCTCAGAAACGCATATCGAAATATACGCAGCACGTTGTTTCTTGATGGTTTAGAGAGTGCTCCATTTTCTGTTACCCGTGGTGTTCGCCAGGGGTGTCCTTTATCCCCTGCACTTTTTGTGCTCAGCCTCGAACCATTCTTTCAATCGCTAATCGCTGATCCTTACGTTAGAGGCCTTCCTCTTCCAGGTAGTGGTACCGTGACGATGACAGCATTTGCTGGTGACATCACGTTGTATTTGAAGAATGAGGACAGTTTATCCCGTAGCCTATGACTTTTTGCTACGTATGGAACGATTTCAGGTGCCGCGTTAAATTTTTCAAAATGTCGATATTTATTCATTGGTTCCCCAGACGCATGTCTAAGTTCCTTTTCCGGTCTTCAAAAAAGTGACTCTATTCGCATTCTGGGGCTTGATTATACTTGCTACGGTATATCAGCCTCCTTGTGGAATTCAGTAGTCGAAGATGTAAAACGACACGTCCGGGAAGCACAAGAGTATGATTTACCGATGCTCGAAAGAAGGTATTTAGCACAGACGGTGTTTTGTGGCCGTGCATGGTACATATCTCATGTCTTACAGCCCCCATTACGAATCACTAGGTCGTTGCAATCCCTCATTGGCTCTTTTTTCTGGTCAGGTGGAACAGAGCTGGTTTGCAGAGCAGCTCTTGGGCAACCGAAAAACTGCGGTGGATTCGCATTCCCATCCGTCTCTGTTCGCTGCCGGCTGCTTGCCCTATGATTCTTACTTCGGTTGTTGCATGGTGATCAGTGCCCCACGCGTGATCTGACCTGCTATTTCTTAGGCACCAAGTTACGCTATTTACTACCAGATGCACGGCTTCATTCTGCACCGCAAACAGTTAACGTGCCTGCAGTTTACTCAGCGGCAGTACCATTTTATCGACACGCGCAGCAGGTTTGTCCTGATATGGACATTCTCGAAAGCCGCATTGTAGATACAACGGCGGCTCTTCTGCTTCCTCTGGTTCCTCCAGCCCGTCTAGCACGATCGAGACATGTACCGTTTTTGCCTTGTCACCTCCGTGACATTATGTGGCGTCTTGGATGGAGAGTACTCCCAACACGGGACAGACTGGAAAGGTGGGGCATGGTCCCATTTTCCACTTGTCCGAACTGCCAGTTACAGGAGTCTAACCAGCACATGCTGCAGCAATGTGTCATTGCAAAGGTGTTTTGGAAGTCAGTTAACACTAGTTTTCGTGGCCTAGGTGTTAATCGCTTTGTAACATCCGGTCCCTGCTCGCGTAGTCGCTTTGCACGCCTTCTAATAGCTGCGGGAGCTTTTTGTTTGTGGCGTAATAGGTGCGAAGCTGTTGCGGCAGGTCATCATCGTCGTGCTTTTTTTTCCGATTCTGGAACGCTTCTACTCTGAACTCTTATCGTTTCTGTCGGAGGAATAGTTCTTCCTTGGGGAGGAAGAATTTCTGCGACAATGGTCGTGCCGCTTTCTTTTCTTAGTTGTCAGACGCGTTCGATTAGTCTTCCACCGGGCCTGGTTCCTATAGCCAGGTCACCTGTCAATGTCTGATTGGTGCATGTAATCAGTATGTGTTTACTATTTCTATGTGTTTGTGTATGTCCCATATGGGTGTGAGCTCCTCTATATATGCGCTTCATTCTAACGCTGTAAGTTATGTAACTTTTATGAATATTGATACCTGTTGTACATATTTTCTAAAATCTTCGCCAAGTCTTGTAAATTCTGTACATATATCATCATGTACATTGTTCATATTAGATTAGCGCATTTATGTAGTGTATGTATAGTTATTGGTACAATGGACTATAGACATCCTACGGACACTTTTGTTTAAATGTGTAATGTATGTTGTGCCTTGTCTTTTGTTTGTTATTGTGCCCTGTTATACAGACGCTTGTTCCTTAGGCTTGTTGCGTCCCATGAGAGAACAAACTTTTTCTAAACACACATATTCGCAGAGTAGCCTAGGTGTACTCTCGAACCTGCTAACGTAGTCTTTTCTGCTCCTCCCGGGAATGCCTTACGGTCTCCCGTACTAAAGCACCTAGTACTCTAAATCGTTACACCAACTTTTTCTAAACAGATTCTTAGTCTGCTACGCCGGCCCTCAGAATCGGTATTCACGAATACTGATACCTGTTGTATATACTTGCTAACATCTTCACTAAGTCTTGTAAACTCTGTACATATATCATCATGTACATTGTCCATATTGTGATTAATGTATATATGTAGTGTATGCAGTCATTAGTAATATGATCTAGGGACACTCTACGGACTTGGACTCTTTTGTTTAAATGTGTCATGTATGTAGTGCTTTGTCATTTGTTTATTATTGTGCTCGTTGCATAGATGCTCGTTCCATAAGCTTGTTGCATCTTACGATCTAATAAACTTTTTCTAAACACAGAGGTGGTAGCCATCCAGTACCTGTGTTTGTTTTCAGCCTGGAATGGGGACGAATAAGCAAAGCGAGCGCCCGGTTCAGGGCGTCCTTGGGCTGGTGGGCGCCCATCATGGCAATCGAGCCACCAACGAAGGCCTTCGACGTTGTCGTCCCTGAGGGGACTCATCCCAAAGACGTCGTTGACGCGACATCTTCAATAGTAGGTATCGAAGAAGTGTACTGCGTTCAGTACTTGGTAGACGCTGCAAGGGTGCGATGAAGCAAGACGTGCGCTTGATTTTCGACTGGAGCCATGGCTCAATGAACTGCACTCTGCCAAGCCCGACGTCCATCGACGCAGCAAGTCATCTGGACCCCGTTGGAATCAACTTTGACCCAGCGAACCCACTTTTCAAGTCATTACACCCAAAATTCACCGGGCCACGGGGGCGACGCCGTTACGCCTAACTGCGACATCGGGTCCTGGTGGCTCGGAACGCCGACAGCGTCACACCGGCCACCAGAGATAACATGGCAGCCACCACATCTCACCTGCGGGATTACGATCCCGAAGGCATAGCTTGGACTACAGTACCATCCTGTCAAGAGGACAACTCCGCTATTCCGAGTTTTCGGCACCCAATCACTGAATGAAGCAGTCACGCGTCGCGCGTCCGTTCAAGCAAAGACAGCGGCGTCCAACGCCATCCCGGCCGCGCGTTTACAAAGGCGAGCGGATAAAGCCACCCAGAATGCACCGCGGGCCAGCACTCTTGGAGGCTATGCATTTCCGCCGGCCTAACTGTGTCATCACGCTGTCGCTCCCCGCACTTTCGTATAGTGTTGCAGCAGCCTAGCGGGGGGTCGCGCTCGCGGAAGGAAGCCCTGCCAAGGCATATGGCCCTGCAATCGGATGCTCGCGAAGTAATCGTGTGCGGCTCGTCTGACCGAACGTGCTGCGCTGAGTTAGATACTCGTGAATAAAGCGTGTGCCCCCACCTCTCACTGTCGCAAAGCCGCGTTATTCAGGACGCAATAAAGCCGAGTCGCCACTACGCCTGTTGCCAAGTGCTCAGAAGGAAGCCCTGCGCCGAGTAGGATACTCGCGAGAGAAGCGTGTGCGCCCACCTCCCACTGAACGAACGCCCTACGCCGAGTTGGATACTCATGAAGAAAGCGTGTGCCCCACCTTTCACTGCCGATTCGCAAAGCCGCGCCGTTCAGGATGCATTGAAGCCGAGTCGACTGACTACGCCTGATACACCTAGGCCTGCTGCGAAAAAACGCCACACCGGGGATTACTGCACTCCACTTGGTGAGTTTTTGGCGATTCTCAGCATGCTGTTATTGAAAGCGAGTTTCCGATACTGTCGTTTTGAATAGGGCTACGAACTGTGCTCGGGCAGCAAGGACAGAAATGTAGTGGTGATACATGCGTGCGATCGTAAAATCCTTGAAAGCCTGCGCGCAAAACTTTGTCGTGCGTCACTACCACAATGTCGAAACTAAAAGTAAAGCATGCAGCCTCAAGACATTGTCTTTAGTCGAACTAATTTGAGACAAGAGAATTAAACTTATCGGATGTTTTTTTTTTTTTCATGGCTTCACTGCGATACGGCCCCGTGTTCAGGTGAAGGCAAGTTAGACTCGCAGTTATCCTCGCCCGTTCGTAGTTGTCGCTTTTTTTTTTCGCCCCCCTGTGTTATTATGTGATCTGAAAATAATCTGCCACCCTTCTCTATGAAACTGTCGAGTGCATTCCATGCGGCTCTACTTTGCATGATGTCTCCTTTGAGAGGCTTCTTCAATAAAAGAATGTATTAGTGCAAAGCTTATTAAAATCACAGCTGCCAACTGTTGTAACCACCATACCCATGCAAAATAAATATGCAATACATGCGATAATAATTTATTAACATGAAAACTGTTTCATGAGAGAACACTGAAGGTATCTACAGGAGAATGGCACAACAAAGATAACACATTATGCGTCAAGCATAGACATACGTGAATGTACACATTGATGAGTTTATGTATGAACAGTCGTGGTAATAACTTTGAAAAGCAAAATGAACTCTGCTTGCAGTGCAAGCTGAAGGAAAAATGAGAAGGGAGACAGGAAAGAGCGTACTCTTTCCTGTCCCCCTTCTCGTTTTTCCATCAGCTTGCACTGCAAGCAGAGTTTTCAAGTACGAAACCAACTAGTCTGCAAAGAAGTATTGATTCAAAAAGCACAAAGTCTTTGTTAGAATTTCAGTGGAAGCGGCATAGCAGGCACGTATATTAAATGGACACTATCGACACGATGCTGTCATGCCAATGTGTGTAAAGTACACAGATGAAGCATGGTGCATACACAGGCAATATCAATTTGACTTTCTGTTGACCAGAAAGCACTATACTGCAATTAGGCTCAGCCATCTTGAGACTAGAGTAGGGCTCTGTTGTTTTGAGCTAAAATTGAAAATGCAAGTGGCACATCGGTACTAAAAATGTGGGCTCGGTAGTTGGCCATCATATAATGATGCACTGGATGATGTGGTGTTCACAGAAAGGCATACTATTGCTGACAGCACAGGTAGTTTGCCGGGTCAACACATAAGGGTGCATTGCAGGGAACTTGGTGGTGACAAGTGGTGTTCTGGTACCGTTTTATACATTGAGTGATGTGGGCCGACACCACTGAGGACCAACCCACCACATTTAGTGGTGACCTGCAGGTTACGGCATTGAAATCCCGGCCGCGGTGGCAGTCTCGATGCAGCACATTGGAATGAAAGAAAAAGGGTGAGTGCACTATACAATGGGACGGCGTGTCATAACGCAAAATAGCTCAATCGGCCGCTATCAAGCAAGATATCAAATAAGAATAAACAGCAAACAACAATATGTAGAAGATGAATTAAAAGAAACCATGCTAAGTTGTCAATACACTGTAATGTTGCTAATTAGACGATTCGGAGCAAGAAAAGTACGGTTAAAGTTTAGAAACGCGCGCGACTACACTTTCTGGAAGCTAATAGCAGTTTCTTGAGGTGCCTTCTGGGAGAACCTCATAGGGTACTTCAGTATTTCGCTGTAAAACCTTGTAAGGCACGAAATAGAATCATAGCCCAAAAACCTTCTCCGAAAATATGTCTGTGCCCCAACGGGTGTTTCATAAATGATATTGTTACTGGTAGATGACTGAAAACAGGTATGTTTACAATATATACAGTCACAGTAATGCGGGTAAAAACAACTGCGATAGCGAGAGCAGGCACCACCTAGTCCTTCACTTTTTCGTCCTCTCTATGTGAGCGGCACATAACGTTACCCTCCGGCGGTGAAGGCACCGACTCGGTGGCAGTCAGAGAAAGACGGTATAGAGGTGGTTATTATACATGTGCATTGCGGAAGCCCGGTGTATGACATGGCTTCATACGTACAACGTAAACGATGTTGGTACGGGGTGAGTCGACGAGGACAAAGACAATTCAATTTCTCATGTTACGACGGTCACTTGGCGGTGCATAGGGTACGGTTCGGATGGCGGGAACAGTAGCTTTGTAAAAAGCCCAATACAGCGTGCTGGAGACCACAGCACAGGAATCCTGGAGGCAAGTGAGTGTTTATATGACTGCTCTCGTAACGAAATCGTTGGCCCGCTTGCGAGTCGGTTAGCCGAACGCACACAAGTTGACGTGTATGGTCGGCATGGGCTATAGCTTATTGAGCGTATTCAGTGGGTGGGCATGTTGAAGGAGGCATCATTGGTGTCCATAGGCAACATTGGATTTCAGTCAAATAAAATAACGGCGAACAGCCAGCTGCCTCGTGTTATGACGTATATGTTGCACAAGACTAAGACACCTTGTATGTAAACCATGTACGGCTTCGTTGAGGTTCGGGCACGGCACGAAAGTTCTTTATGTTGGCGTGCAACGGACTTTCCGAAAAGGTTTTTGTTATTTTTTGAAGCACATTGGATGAAGCACGAGCCAAAAAAAAACGAGCGAACCTCTTTGGAAGAACGTGTAATAAGGAAGTTGATGACGGCGCGTATTTTTGCTGGATCAGCTCGTTTACTTGCAGCGTCAACAAGATGGCCAAGCACGGCGATCTCCAGGCGCAAAAAGCAGCATTTTGAAGAGTTGAGTTGAAGATCAGCAATGTGAATGACTTGCAATATGGCCGACAAGTTTTGCAGGTGACTAATGAATGTAAGGGGAGAAAACTACGATATTGTCCAGGCAGCAGAGAGGCATGTGGACCACTTGAAACCCCCTGTGTAGAGAGTCCATCACACGCTCAAAATGTTGCTGGCGCATTACACAACCCAAAGGGCATGACTGAACTCCCAATCATTTTCATCGACAGCTATTTGTCAATAGCCCAAACGAAGGTCAATGGAAGAAAAGTACCGTGCACCAAAAGGGAATCAATGGCGTCGTCTCTTTGCAGCAATAGGCAGAAGTATTTTTTGATTTTGTTGAAGTGCTGGTGAAATGCCGGTAGTCGACGCAGAACTGCCAGCTGTTGTCTTTGTTTTTTACAAATACTACGGGCGACGCTCAAGGGCTCGAAAATGGCTCCATGATGTCCTTAGAGAGTATTTCAACTTCCGTTTGAATGACGCTGCGATCGGTCGCCGAGACATGCTAAGGGTGTCGATGAATGGGTGTTGTGTCCGCGTTGTCGATTCGATGCCTCACTAGATATGTTTGTCCAAGTTTGGGTGAAGCGAAATCAAAAGTCGCGGTATGACTCCTACGAAAGGCGTAGGTCCTGGCTTTTAGAAGGGTCAGGGTTCGGGGCAGGCAATCATGTTTTCGAATGTGTCATCAGGTGTTGGGCCAGCAGCAGGGCTGCCTGGAGGCGACTGTGGGCATCAATGGCCAGAGCAACAGGGTTGTTTGCGTCTAAAGGTGATATTGTGCCCAGCGAGATACCTTCAGGAAGCAGTTGTGCGCAGCGTCCAAAGTTCAGGACAGGTGTGCAAAAGTTGTTCGCAGAAACAGTCGCAAGATAGTGAGGCAAAACTAATCTTCACGTCAGTAGAACGTCCAAGGAGCAACGTCCAGAACAGCAAAGAGAACTGAGGTGTTGTGGTCATCGAAGCTCACATGCGCAAAGCACATTCAAAGGACGGTAGGTGTACGGCTATTGGCTTCGCGAGCAACAGGTGATGAGGCGCGTGTAACGACTTTACGAAGACGACGAGAAAGGTGAGCACTCATCAATGATTATTAGGCCCTTGTGTGGATGAGCGCTGAAACGGGCATGCCCTCTACATCTACATCCGTAAGCTTTTGTCGAGATGCCAGAGTTAACAGAGGATTTCCGAGTCGATCAGTCAAGGCAGCATCACCTTCCGGGAGCTGCACTGGTCTGTTTTCCCGAGGAAGGACGGTGAGGGGGAGCGACGGGATATAAGCAACCGAGAAAGTCGTTGGGTCTGGGGAGACGGCGATGGCTCATAATGTGGGGTTGATGTTCGGGCATTAGTGTTCAGTGGATTGGCGTGCAAAGGGAGGATGAAGTGTCGTCTGGACGGCATGGTGCACGAGGAGACGATGGCCGACGATAGCGACAATAGAGGGAAATGTGACCGGCGCCATTGCAGTTAAAGGCATATCGACCCGTCTTCTCGCGTGCGCTACTGGTTCGAATCATGGTACCCGGAATGAGTCAGTTGTGGCTGTAGTA
>WOVY01006472.1:0-10332 GCA_013436015.1 Rhipicephalus annulatus
CTTCCACTGCGCCACTGTGCTGCACGCTAGTTACGTGAGAAAATGTGCAGTAAGAAACTGCGCACCAATGCGAAGAATATAAAATTAGCAGAGCGTGGTTTTGATCTACGGACCTCTGGGTTTTGGGCCCAGCACGCTTCTACTGCGCCACTCTGCGGCACTCTGGTTACGTGGAAAAATGTGCAGTAAGATAGTGCGCACTAATGCAAAATAGTATAAATTAGCAGAGTGTGGTTTCGATCCACGGACCTCTCTGTTTTGGGCCCAGCACGCTTCCACTGCGCCACTCTGCGGCACGCTAGTTACGTGAGAAAATGTGCAGTAGGAAACTGCGCAGTAATGCAAAAGAATAATAAATTAGCAGAGCGTGGTTTCAATCCCCGGACCTCTGGGTTAAGGGCCCAGCACGCTTCCACTGCGGCACTCTGCTGCACGCTAGCTACGCAAGAAAATATGCAGTAAGGAACGGCGCAGTGATGCAAAAGAAAATAAAATTTGCCGAGCGTGGTTTCGATCGACGGTCTTCTTGGTAATGGGCCCAGCACGCTTCCACTGCGCCACTCTGCTGCACTCTAGTTACGGGCGATAATGTGCAGTAAAAAATGCGCACTAAGGCAAAAGATAATAAATTAGCATGGCGTGATTTCACTCCGCGGACCTTTGGGTTATTGGCCCAGCACGCTTCCACTGCGCAACTTTGCTGCACTCTAGTTACGTTAGAAAATGTGCAGTAAAGAAACTGCGCACTAACTCAAAAGAATATAAAATTAGCAGAGCGTGGTTTCGATCCACGGACCTCTGGGTGTAGGGCCCAGCACGCTTCCACTGCGGCACTCTGCTGCGCGCTAGTTACGTGAGGAAATGTGCAGTAAGAAACTGCGCAGTGATGCAAAAGAAATTAAAATTAGCCGAGCGTGGTTTCGATCAACGGACCTCTGGGTTATGGGCCCAGCACGCTTCCACAGCGTCGCTCTGCTGCACGCTAGTTACGTGAGAAAATGTGCAGTAGGAAACTGCGCAGTAATGCAAAAGAATAATAAATTAGCAGAGCGTGGTTTCAATCCCCGGACCTCTGGGTTATGGGCCCAGCACGCTTCCACTGCGCAACTTTGCTGCACTCTAGTTACGTTAGAAAATGTGCAGTAAGAAACTGCGCACTAACTCTAAAGAATATAAAATTAGCAGAGCGTGGTTTCGATCCACGGACCTCTGGGTGTAGGGCCCAGCACGCTTCCACTGCGCAGCTCTGCTGCACTCTAGTTACGTAGAAAAATGTGCAGTAAGAAGTGCGGAGTAATGCAAAAGAATAGTAAATTAGCAGAGCGTGGTTTTGATACACGGACCTCTGGGTTATGGGCCCAGCACGCTTCCCCTGCGCCACTCTGCTGCACGCTTGTTACGTTAGAAAATGTGCAGTAAGAAACTGTGCAATAATGCAAAAGAATATCAAATTAGCAAAGTGTGGTTTCGATCCACGTACTGCTTGGATTTGAGCCCAGCACGCTTCCACTGCACCGCTCTGCTGCACTCTAGTTACGCGGAAAAATGTGCAGTAAGAAAGTGCACACTAATGCAAAAGAATATAAAAATAGCAGAGTGCGGTTACGATGCACGGACCTCTGGGTTATGGGCCCAGCACGCTTCCACTGCGCCACTCTGCTGCACTCTAGTTACGTAAGAAACTGTGCAGTAAGAAACTGCGAACTAATGCAAAAGAATATAAAATTAGCAGAGCGTGGTTTCGATCCACGGACCTCTGGGTTATGGGCCCTGCACGCTTCCACTGCGCCACTCTGCTTTTTTTTTTTTCTTTATTGCCTTTTAATAACCACAAGCAAAAGGATTACATACAAAATATGTACACTTAATAAAACACCAGCTTCAACTTGGCCAGTGCACTTGGTTTAAAAAGGCTTCACAGAAGCCAATTGGTCGAGCACAGGTAACCACTCGGGGGGTTCAGGCAGCGCTTTAAACACGTCTCGTGTATACAGCATACTCTCAACAAAATAGTCTCTCGCTGAACGTGCGTCTACACGCATATGTCGTACATCCATTCTTGTCCTCCACACACTATGCATGCAAAGCAACATTAACATGTCACTCGGCACTTCCCCTGCAGCTGCACACGGAAGAAAACGGATTCCAAAGGCGTTGATAGGTAGTTCTTTTTTTATAGTCCGTTGTAGTACGTCCCACAAGAACACAGCATCATGGCAGTCGAGAAAGATATGATTTATCGTTTCTGGTTTGCCGCAGATTAGACAGTTGACGGACCACGGTACAAAAAGCCCTTTACTTTTTAGCCATGGCAGTACAGGGAGAGTGCCGGTATGCACTTGAAAGAAGAATGTTTTGACAGAGGGTCTGACCGGCATTCTCTTAACACGTTTAAACACGTCACGCTCAGAACCTAGCCTGCACGAAGCTCGGTAGACGGGCACTGGCAGGAAGACATCAAGAAGGTCACGATACAGTTTCTTTTTAGTCACGTCGGACAAGTATTCGTACGAAAATCTTTCCTTGAGCAGGCGTGTAGCTGTAACTACTTCTCGCAAATAAGGACTGAGTGGTCCAGCTTCGAAAGAAAAGATGACACGACGAAATCAGGTAAGGGGGTCTGCAGTCTTGCTTGGATCACAGTTCTCAAGAAATTGTCAGTTTGATCTCGAGCGAACATGAATCTGCTCACCAACTGCTTAAAAAACAAATGCAAAAGCCCCAGACCACCATATTTTACCCTATGAAATAAGTTGCACCGGCTCGTGCGCTCCCACTGCGACCCCCATATAAAGGTCGCGAATACTCGGTGCATTTTCTGGACAGAAGTGCGGGTCATGGTTAACACTTGTAATACATAAAACACTTTTGCAATCAGAAATACATTGCACACGGACGCTTTTGCAAACATTGATAAATTGCGACCTCCCCACTTATCAGTACAATTTTTAATGCGTTGACGTTCCTCAGACCAATACTCCGTAGCATTGCGGTAATGATCCAAAGGCACACCGAGGTACTTTCCGGGCATGATTTTCCAATTCATGTTACAGTAAACTTCGGGTGTGCTTTGCCACTGGCCATGCCAAAAGCCTAGACATTTTGGCCAACTAATTACGCTGCCCGTTGCTGCACAGAATTCCCTAGCTATTCGTACAACTTCTTGCACACTTTCTTTGTCACTGCAAAACACTGCGACGTCATCAGCATAGGCTAAAATTCTAATTCCACTGGTCAGAAACGTGTACCCTCTTATACTTGGTGTTGCAAGTATTCGTAAACAGAAGGGCTCTAAGTAAAGCGCGAAAAGGAGTGGCGACAAAGCACAACCTTGCTTCACGCTCGAGCGCACAGGAATTGAAGCACTTACTTCTTTGTTGATTACTAAATTAGCCCTACAGTCATGATACACCATTCTAACACCTTCTGTAATGACAGTTCCTACATTCACATGTTCCAGCAATAAAAACAAAATTTCATGTACAACTTTATCGAACGCTTTGTGCAGGTCTAGCTGAATCATGGCCACGCGGTCATTATTTGCATCACAGCATTCTAGAATACTTCTGGTTACGTGTATATTTGTGAATATGGTTCTGCCCTTAATCCCACATGTCTGATGCGGGCCGACAAGGGATGTGACAACACTTTGGAGCCGTCTTGCTAGGACCTTCGTGTATATTTTATAGTCAGTGTTGCTCAAACTGATAGGTCGGTAGGATTCCACTGAAAGTAGCTTTGCGGGGTCATCAGTTTTGGGGATTAATACTACGTGTGCTGTCCTAAATGAATGAGGTGTTTGCTGCTTGTCGTAGCATTCTCTGATCACTCGGTGTAATGCCAGTGCCATTTCTGTCTTAAAAAATTTGTATATGGCAGCACCAAGCCCATCCGGCCCTGGTGACTTGCCGTTACCCAGGTTATCTATAGCTGATTCAATTTCTGCCACAGTGATTTCTACTTCCAGTAGCTCCCGCTCAGAGTCTTCCAATCTCGGCATAAGGGTCAGAAAGTCCTCTTTGAATCGTTCGGGGTCATTGATTGTATGGCTAAGGAGTTGCGTATAAAACTCGACAAAGGCGTGCTTTATCTGTTCGCGGTCCCGGGTAATGTAATTGCGGTATCGAATTTCATTTATCTCTTTGTTTGCTGCATGTTTCTTTTCTTCACTGAGCACTCGCTTAGTGGGCGTTTCACCCATCCACAGCCGTTCAGTGCGAGCCCTTATCATTGCTCCGCGGTACTTTTCGTCGTCGATGAATTCGAGCTTTGCTTTCGCCTCCTTTATTTCTTTCTTAAATTTTCCCGGCACTTCATTTTCTACGCTTAACATGTAGTCTAGTTCGCTTTGTAACTGCCTCTCTTGTTGCCTTTCCCGATTACGTAATACACAGGCTCTTTCAATCGCTATCATCTTTATATCACACTTCATTTGCTCCCACACAGCTATGAAGTTATTGGTCTCCAAACGAAGAGCATTTGAAAGACATTCTTTGGTTTTTGTGACAAATATTTCATCTTGCAGCAGCTTTTCATTAAATTTCCATAGAAACCAATTAAACTTCGCAGCCTTACGTTTTTCGCCAATGTTGACCTTGACCAGACAGTGATCACTAAAACTAAGATGTTGAGTTTGATAAGATGAGCATAGTGGCACCAACTTTGCCGACAAATATATTGGTGATCACCAATCTTGTCTCACTCAAGGAAACCTTCCGCAGAACTGCTCGTCAAGCTAGGACAAAAAAAAGAACGGCTCCAACCCAACCTCTTCGTCCTCTTCCACACGAAAACCACGCGAATTCATGCGGCATTAAAAAGCGGCTCAATCCCAACCTCTTCGTCCTCTTCCACACGAAAACCACGCGAATTCATGCGGCATTAGTCCCCCCTTTTAAAAAGCATCGACTCGATGCTTCTAAATAAAAGAAGAAGAAAAAAAAAACCCATAATTAGAACACGCGTTGACGCAGAGAATCACAAAGTGAGTGCCAGGGAAAACAAAGAGGGCGCACAAGCACTTGGACCATGCGCGAACACAACAGCACCAGTGGAAGAGTCAAGAAGAAAAAAAAAAACACCACATGAGATCACTGTCACGTTTGCGAAGTAACTCGCAAGCACAGAGACTATTGTGTGTAGTACGGCTTGAGTCGTACGACATGCACAGTTTCGGGCCGATGTTGTCGACGTGACGACACTGTGCCGTCCGGAAGTACTTCGTATGTAAGGTCACTCACACGTCGGATAACCTTGTATGGTCCGAAATAACGGCTCAGAAGCTTTTCAGACAAGCCTGGTCGTCGGACCGGAGTCCACACCCACACTCGTTCACCCGGGTGGTATGCGACGTTTCGACGGCGAAGGTTGTAACGTCGTGCATCTGCGTCTTGTTGGTGACCGATGTTCACGCGAGCCAGTTGACGAGCCTCTTCGGCGTACTGCGTGTATTGCTCGGCTTCTGGAGAAAGAGCATCGCTATTATCGTACGGCAGCATAGCGTCAAGCATCGTTTGTACGTTGCGTCCATAAACAAGGTGGAAAGGTGAAAATCGGGTTGTTTCCTGCATTGCCGTATTGTATGCGAACGTGACGTATGGGAGGATATCGTCCCAGGTTTTGTGCTGCACGTCCACGTACATTGACAGCATGTCCGCTATGGTCTTGTTGAGCCTTTCCGTCAGTCCATTACTTTGTGGGTGGTAAGCCGTTGTTTTTCGGTGACTCGTGCAGCTCAGTCTGAAAATGTCCTCTAGCATTTGTGCCGTAAATGATGTTCCTCTATCCGTAATCACACATGACGGCGCGCCGTGCCGGAGGACGATGTGCTGCACGAAGAACTTCGCCACTTCAGACGCCGTGCCGCGGGGTAACGCCTTTGTCTCAGCATACCGGGTCAAGTAATCGGTTGCCACTATAATCCATTTGTTACCAGTGGCCGACAAAGGGAAGGGTCCTAGAAGGTCCATTCCCACGAGGTCGAAAGGTGTCCGTGGTGGTGTAATAGGGTGGAGAAGGCCCGCAGGTTTCACGGGTGGCGTCTTGCGACGCTGGCACTCGCGGCAGCCTTGCACGTAGCGGTGTACACTGGTCGAAAGTCGTGGCCAATAGTACTGCTGGCGCACTCTGGCGAGAGTCCGCGAGTAGCCCAAGTGTCCCGACGTGGGCTCGTCGTGGCACGCGAGGAGGATGTCATCCCGCATGTCGGCTGGTACAACGAGGAGGAAGGCTTTGTTGCTACCTCGAGCATTTTTCTTGTAAAGAATGCCCCTCCTTAGACAAAAGGATGACAATTCGCGAGCGATGCGCCGAGGAGTGTGAGAATTTCGGCCTTCTAAGGAATCAATAATAGGGCGCAATTCCTGATCGGCTCTCTGTCTAGACATAAAGTCAGAATCACTGAGGGCTCCGAGAAAACCATCAGCATATTCCGAGTCCATATCAGGATGTCCCACGGGTGCTCGAGAAAGTGCGTCGGCATCTTCGTGCTTGCGCCCAGACCTATACACAATCATGATGTCAAACTCTTGCAAGCGCAAACTCCACCGAGCGAGACGACCAGACGGATCACGGAGATTGGCCAGCCAACACAGCGAATGGTGATCGGTCACCACCTTGAAGGAACGGCCGTAGAGGTAAGGTCGAAACTTTGCCGTTGCCCACACGACTGCGAGGCATTCCTTCTCTGAAGTGGAGTAGTTGGCCTCGGCTCGAGAGAGAGTACGGCTGGCGTAAGCTATGACATGTTCTACGCCGTTGTGCCGTTGTACAAGGACAGCGCCAAGTCCGACGTTGCTTGCATCCGTGTGAACTTCGGTATCAGCGTCCTCATCAAAATGCGCAAGAACAGGTGCCTCTTGCATTCGCTGCCGTAACTCTGCGAAAGCTGCTTCTTGCTCTGTAGTCCAGGCAAACGGTACATCATCTCGGGTGAGTCGCGTGAGCGGTTCGGCTATCGTCGAGAAGTTGGTAATGAATCGGCGATAATAAGCACACAAGCCGAGAAAACGCCGCACCGCTTTTTTGTCTGACGGCACAGGAAAGGTGGCGACTGCTGCAGTTTTTTCTGGGTCAGGCCGCACTCCATCCGCACTCACAACATGTCCCAGAAATTTCAGCTCATCGTAGCCGAAATGGCACTTCTGGGGTTTTAGCGTGAGTTCGGCCGAACGAATAGCTTCCAGAACCATTCTTAGACGCTTCAGATGTTCTTCGAAACTCTCGGCAAAGATGACCACATCATCAAGGTATACAAGGCAGCTTTGCCACTTCAAGCCAGCGAGAACGGTATCCATCATTCGCTGGAATGTTGCGGGAGCCGAACAGAGGCCGAAAGGAAGAACTCTGAATTCATAAAGCCCATCGGGAGTTACAAACGCTGTCTTCTCTCTGTCTCGCTCATCGACCTCTATCTGCCAATAGCCGCTCTTCAAATCTATCGATGAAAAATACTTCGCGTGTCGTAGCCTGTCGAGAGAATCATCAACCCGTGGAAGCGGGTAGACGTCTTTTTTGGTGACGCTATTGAGTTTCCTGTAGTCAACACAGAATCGCAGCGTTCCGTCTTTCTTCTTTACTAGAACGACTGGCGAGGACCACGGGCTGCTCGACGGTTGTATCACCCCGTCGTCAAGCATCTCCTTTACCTGCGTCTGTATAGTCTCGCGTTCTTTAGCCGAAACACGGTAAGGTTGCTGGCGGATTGGGCGAACATCATCGTCGGTAATAATTCGGTGCTTTATGAGGGGTGTTTGACCGACTCTAGATGAAGAGGCGAAGCAAGATTTAAATTCCTCCAGCAGGGTATGCAGTGCGGCCTTCTTCTCGTCCGAAAGCTTCGAACTGACGTCGATGTGGTCCAGGAACTTATCTCCATCAACCATTTCCTCGGATGCGAAGCACTCGGTGACATCCGCTACACGGTCTCCGAAGGCCACGGTGGTGCCGCGGAAAAGATGTCGGTGCTCGAAGTTAAAATTTGTGACGAGTATCTGCGACCGTCCGTCACGCACACGCAGAATGCTTCGCACTGCACACACACCTTGAAGCAGTAAAAGGGATACGTTGCTCTCGGCGACCACGTCACCGTCTTGGAGGTCTTCACAGGTGACTTCTACGAAAGCAGTCGCTCGGGGAGGCAACGTCACGCTTTCGTCGGCAACACGCAGCGCAGGTCTACGACAGCTATCAGCGCCTCGATCGGTTGCAAGTTGCGTCGAGAAAGTCACCATTCGCTCGCGGAGATTTATGATCGCGCCATTCTCTCGAAGGAAGTCCATTCCAAGGATGAGCTGACGAGAAACAGTCGCGTAGTACGAGGCAGGTTACCACAAACGTTGACTCGCGTATTTCCACTCTTGCGGTACAGCGACCCAATGGAGTAATAACGTGGCCTCCAGCAGTGCGAATACGCGTCCCATTCCAAGGTGTCATCACTTTCTTAAGACTGGTTGCCAATTTTCCGCTCATAATAGAATAATCTGCACCTGTGTCCACCAATGCGCTGACCTGAAGACCGTCTATCAGCACGGGAATGTCGAGTGAGACTCGGCCACTGGGTTCAGACGCACAATCCGGCATTTCTCTCGCACTGCACTCAGACGTCAATTCAATGTCTGCAGCGTTTTGTGGAAGCGTCGATAGGAGGTCTTCCGCACTTTTAGTCCCAGCGACCTCGCCCCCGAAGGTCGCTGCCTTCAGTTTTCCCCGACGAGGGCTTGGGGAACGTCCCCGTGCCATCGTACTGAGACGTGGTCCAATAGCTGCGGGTCGTCGTGGAGATGGAGACCGCGATTGACGCCGTGAGAAAGGCAGACGTTGCTGCGCGAGGTAGTCCTCAATTTCTCTTGGCCTCTGACCAACTAGGGGACGAGGCGAATGAATAGAGAAACCGCGCAGTCCAAGTTGTCGGTATGGACATTCCCGGTAGATGTGACCGGCTTCACCGCAATGGAAGCAGAGGGGTCTTCTATCCGACGTACGCCAAATATCGGACTTCCGCGGAGGGGCACGGCGACCGTCGATGTCCAAACCAGCATGCGCAGATTGAATTGAAACTGGCGGCATCGTCTGGATTGGGACTGCAGGGCTTGAGACCGGCATGGAAGTGCGCAGAGCTTCGGCATATGTGCGGTTCCCAACATCAGTGGACGCAGGAGGTGGTTCTAGATTTGTAACCGTTGGTTGAGGGCGACGGCTGTGAAGCACCTGCTGGACCTCGTCCCGAATAATATTGGTGATGCTGCTTACCTCCGGCTGTCTCGCCCCGTGTAGTTTCGCGATTTCCTCGCGGACGACGGAGCGGACGATTTCGCGAATCCACTCAATGCTGTTGCTCCCGAAGCTGGCGGAAAATTCAGTAGGCGATGCAGAATTCACTTGCCGGTTGAGTAGGGCTGACCGCTGATGAAGTACCCTCTCCATCGTAGTGGCTTCGGTCAGGAATTCTGCTACACTCTTCGGAGGACTCCGCACTAGACCAGCAAAAAGCTGCTCCTTCACGCCTCGCATTCAGATAGCGTAGCTTTTTTTCTTCTGGCATTGCCGGATCCGCTCGCCTGAAAAGCTGCGTCATGTCCTCCACGTACATGGTGACGGTCTCATTAGGCATCTGGATGCGTGAATGCAATGCACGTTCAGCACGATCGCGGCGGTCGGGGCTCCGGTAGGTCTCCAAGAGGCGATGCTGGAACTCGCGCCAGGATGTCAAGACATCACTTCTGTTCATGAACCACGTTCGGGCGCCGTCTTTCAAACACGCGTAGACGTTGCGGAGTTTGGCGGCTTCGTCCCAGTAGTTGATCGCTGCGACGTGTTCGAACTCGCTCAGCCAGTCGTCCACATCCTCAAACAGCTCTCCGTGAAAGGGACTAGGCATCAGCGGGTTCTGGACAGTGCAATAAATTGGTGCCGACGACGTAGGTAGGTTTCCATGACGCCTTGAGGCGAAGTCATAGTCGCTCTATGGATAAGCTGTGCCGGTGTCTCTGGTGGTAGGCCTCGTTGGCGGCGGCTTGTTCTGTGAACTGGCGTGTCCACGGGCACAGGGCTTGTGTTCCGGCTCCTGGGCGGGCTCTTGTGCATGGGGTGCGTCGTCAGTTGTCGTACCCAGCAGCTCCACCAATCTTGTCACCCAATCTTGTCTCACTCAAGGAAACCTTCCGCAGAACTGCTCGTCAAGCTAGGACAAAAAAAAGAACGGCTCCAACCCAACCTCTTCGTCCTCTTCCACACGAAAACCACGCGAATTCATGCGGCATTAAAAAGCGGCTCAATCCCAACCTCTTCGTCCTCTTCCACACGAAAACCACGCGAATTCATGCGGCAATATTC